>JAJIZL010019926.1:35989-57894 GCA_023969395.1 Amblyomma maculatum | reverse complement strand
GTGTGTGTGTGTGTGTGTGTGTGTGTGTGTGTGTGTGTGTGTCTGTGTGTGTGTGTGTGTGTGTGCGTGCGCGCGCGCGCGCGAAGTAATGTTCTTCATGTGTAAAATTTGATAATACATTAGGCAATGAATGAAAAGAAAAGAAACGGTAGCCTTGTGGTAGAGCACCCTCCATGCATTCAGGAAGTACCAAGTTCGATCCCTGGTGCCGCCGGATACCCACCAGTTTTCAATGGCTATAAGCTTTCCCCCGGCCTGGTGCTCGGCTCTTTGAGGTGAAATGCTTGGGAAAAGGATCATAGGTCCCAAATAGTTGCGCCGATGCGCCAGTGATCATCTCCGCCATCTGACAGCAATAAGGCCGCTTCGCACGGCAGACGCCCATTATGAAGCCCTTTTTTTCTTGAGGCAACATTTTTGGTCCGTGGCCCCTTTTCCCAAGCATTTCACCCTCGAAGAGCGTAGCACCAGGCCAGGGAAATCTTGTAGCCATTGGAAACCGGTGGGTACCCGGTGGCAGCGGGGATCGAACCTGGTACCACCCGAATACGAGGCGGAAAAAACGCCACGCCGTACGTCGAATCCTACACTTGAATGAGCTTCAACGAACGCACGCCAAGGAACTCTAAGGGGAAAGTCTTGATAGCCTTATGAGTGTGGGTCCGGTCTAGCCTCCGTACGCAGAAGGTGTCACATACATGAATACGCGTTATAAACCTCTAATGTAAGACTTTTATCAAATCATTTAACCCGCGCAAAAAAGTCAGCAAGCATGCATCCACAGTTCAGTAAAGTTGTGCAAAAGAAAGCCATCGCGCTAAAAAATCTTTCACCTCATGGCATTTCAGCGGTCCAAAGTGAGCCTCTAACTTTTTTTTTTTTCAATTCTGTCACAAATGTGCTCTCACAAAACTTTTCGAATTAAAAACTCAGACGTTGATGCGTACAATGAACCGTCTCAATTGTTTTTATTGCGAAGGTCTTGATTCCCGATACAAGCCTGAATAACAAGAATAAGTTCCTTCTTGCGGAGGTCAACTAACTAAAGTCATTTTTAGTATTGAGTACACTAACCAGTGAAAGAGTTATTTTTCTGAAGTTGAAGTTACTGTAAAAAATGTCTTGAGACCTTTCTTGTGAAAAAGACGAACAATTCTTGTGTAGTTCCAATAATGAACTCACATAGCACAACAACGCAACTGAAAAAATAATAAAATAGACGTTATTGAATTAGCTTAATTTGCGCAAAATTGAGAAATTTCTTCCCTAGGACAATTTTTGCTCCTTTCATACAGCCCCTATGGAAGAAAAACGTTTTCGAAAAAAAAATACTTCGAAGAAAGGTACACGGGCAATTGCCAAGAAGCCCTGTTTTTGGGGCCTGCGACGTTTCCCATGAAATGAGATCACAATAAATGCGTACGTCCATTAGCTATGCCTAAACAGCCGCTGGTTAGCGGCCACGCACATAGCTGACGGGAATGAGAATTATTGCAATGATCTGAGTATCACGCTGCCCCACCCCCTCAGTATCGGAATTCATAACATAGTATGCGGCGTAGGGCACACGGAATAAATTTTACCGTTCATATCGAAGTGGCAACTGAAAAGAAACACAAGCGAAAAATTCAGAATGGACAATTACAAATTCGGAACGAGATATTGCAGAGTTGAGACTCCTTAGTTCTTCCAAGCGGTAGAGATCCGATCCAACTTCAGTCTCGCTGTCGAAGGCGCTGCCTGGAGTGGGTCATCGCTAACCGGGCTCCACACTCGCACACACTTTGACAGCCTGAATTTTGCCTCAGGCTCCTGCGCAGAACAGCGAAGGCAAGCAGGTCCCTTGTACACAGACAAGAGGCACAGAAAGGACAACTTGTGGCACTGGCAGCCGGAGGAGAGATATGTGTGAAAGCTGTCGCTTTGGCGTCTTCGCTGAGGCGATTTCGTTGAACAAAAGCGCAGAGGAAGAAAATGGGCGCCGGTAAGCGATGGGCCCGACGAACCACTTTATCAATTTGACCACCCATGGCGGCTACCGCCACTCAGGCAAAGCTTCTTGACAACAGAGCGGTAGACCGAAGAGCGATGAGTCAGATACTGGCTTAATGCACATCTGTCAAGACTTCCCAAAGAAATCCAGGAACGCAGGGGAATCCGGAGCAGCTCGACGGTGGTAATGTCGCTCATTCGGACATAGCTGGCACTGGCAGCTCTGGCGGTAGCAAATATGCGCAAAGACAGGGCTGTATGTTATGAGGTACCGTTCAAATGCCGCGTGCCTAGGTGGCTCTGGCTAAGCCACCTCTTTTTCTCTCTCTCTCTTTTGTGTGTTTTCTTTCCATCATGCCGTTCCACGTAATCTGATATCGTTGGTATTGCTACCCCGACTAAGGTCAGCGGACGCACGCTTCCTCGCGCCTTCACGTCGTCGGCCACCCCACACTGAACATCCCGCTCTATAATCACTCATTCGCCTGCTGTTCTGACCAACGGCTGCTTTTATGTACAACTGGCGTTGTTTATTTTCGCCTATGTAATTTTAGAACCTCTACATATCCATTGTAGAACGTATAGAAAAGAAGATATACTATAAAGCGTATACTATAAATATATGCCACGTATAAATATATGCCACAGTGACTATTCTGCTCAGCACAACCTATGTGTAGTTTGGGTGTCTTGGAAGATTTGTGTGAATACACGTTGTGCGGGCGTATGTGTGCGGCGCTGTCCGGTGCAGGACGACCTTGGCTTAAAAAATTCTGTTAGCGATTAAACATTAACGATAACCGTTGGTGTTGTATATGTTCAGGCTCGTTTTGTATCTCCTATGCGCCTCATCATAATTTATTTATTGACGCCAAAGCGTTAAGGAGCTCATGGCACAAAAAATCTGGCGGTTTACGGGGTCCATCGCAGCTACGATTTGAGTTTATAAATTAAAGTAAATAAAATATAGATGGTCTAATTAGGAGAGCAGGTTCCTTATTGTCTGCATATATTGCTATAAGTTGGTGCAATTTCTGGTGTTTTGAGATTGTGAGCATCAATTTCATTAGTTTTAAACGTTCTCCTGGACAGTAGGGAAGAGTCGCGCTTAGAGCATCCCTACGCTGCCTTGAGGATTTAATCGGCCGTCAGTACAGGCATGTTTGGGTCGCGGGCGCTGGCAGGCTGCTGGTCAGCTTGATACGCGGCCGGCAGTGGGCCACCAAATACCTGAGCAACCGTGGCAGGATTGGTAGGTGTTCAGTCGGTTCAGGTGCACATAAGGACCTCGGCTATGGTTTGCGGAGGTTATGGCGAGAGCCGTCGAATGCTTAAGAGAAAGCCGGCTGCTAGTGTAAAAACTGCCAGAACGTCTACCGTGGAGGCAGGATGTTCCAGCGAACAACAGAATAGCTGTGAAAACATGCAGGCGGTAATTACCAGGGAGACATAGTTCTTTCCGGGAGAGTAGAACACCGGTGCACAAAAACATTTAGCATGTCTAGCAGCAGTGTTTTCAAGCGTCGCTCTTGTAAGCAATCGTTCGACATATATTTACGCTTGTGTATCGCCACAGTCCGAGACGCTTGCAGTCAAACCATGAGATGTGATACTGAATCATCACTGGTTTGAGCGGAGTGATTAGTAATGCCTAAGAAAAAAGAATTTTACAATCGTTGTTGGCGAAATATCGCACAGCAATATTATTGAATAATTTCACCAACCTGTTGTGGACAAGGACCTTGCAAAAACTGGTTAGTAGAGCACATATTGGCTCAGTTTTGTCTTTACTGGCATTTATAATGAAACGAAAACATACGCAATCACGTATGCATATGCGGAAAACGACATGTTGAACCTGTAGGTATCTATGTGCTTAAAAACTCTATGTTGGAGAAGGCACGTCTGCTAAATGTTTTTGCCCAAAATTCTGAAGTGTTGTGATTCTTAGATGCTCAGAAAAGGCTATATTTAATTGCTAAGAAACGATATAGCAAATTTCCTGTCCATGGACGGTTATTGTGCTTTAGGATCGTTAGAAACAAATCTTGAGCCCGTCTTCGTGGACGTTTAGGTAAAAAAATCCGGTGTAGGTAGCCATCACAAAAGACACTGGGATGCTCAGGGTGACACCTTCTGGAAGCCTGCACGTTCCTGTGCACCTTTTCTGATGCGGGTCTGCATGATATACCTGAAATTAAAAGTAAAAATGAGATAAACAGATAAAAAAGCAGTTGAACATTGAAAAACATTCGGGCTTCAATAATATTTGTCAGTTAATTACATATGCTTTAACGATTTCTTGAAGTTGTTAGGAAAACAAGGAAACCATTCGAAGATCGCTGTTTGGCACTATATGCTTTTTTTTATAAATTCAGTGATTTCGGATGAGCAAAGTAGGGTAACATGTAAGGAGGTTCTACTTACAATATGTAGGGAGCATAACTGATTGTAAAAAAAAATAAAAAATATGCGGGAACGTGCACAGCGAATTCGCATTGGTTATATTTAGTGCTGGATGACATTCGCGCTAGATGGAGAATATTCATGAGACTAGAATTTCTAGGGCATCTGCATTTTACAGCGTTTCTTCAACTTTAAGGTTGGCAGAGAAACAGTGGAGAAAACTGCTATTACATAAATTATTAAAAAGGCAGCCTGTGTAATGCGGCTTATATTGAAATTGAGGCAGCAAAGCAGAAATGAATGCACCGAGAGGTATGCTAGAAATATAGCCTGCGGACCAATCACGATAAAGAGCTCTTTGGAATTTTGTGAACGGTTTCAGATCAGACTTCACTATAATGAAATAGCAAAGGAGAAAAAACAAAGAAGCCACATGCCAGTTTGTTACCCTCAGGGTGTCAAACTGGAACCGGGACCGAATCATAATTTTCGCCCAGGATCAGAACTGAAAGAACCCAATTTTTTTTCTTGATCTTGGAACTGAACCCGAACCGGAATAAATCGGTGAAACCTTTCCGGACCGGTAGAACCTCTTCGGCCAGAACCATGCCGTTTACGGCATGGTTCTGCATGGTTCATGCAAAGCGCCATTCCCTGTTGTCGGGTTATCGTTTCATCCCACAGAAATTCATATTTATGGCACTGAAAGCTAGAAAAGTACTGTTGAGAGGAAACTTAACGAATGACTAACCTGGTCTTTTGGTTGCGGGGCACGGTGGATTGGTACAAAAACTTTAAAAAGCAGGGAGAAGGACGATGCAAGCGGACCGAAGGAGCATCGACTATATATGCCCAAATGAAAAAACAGAGGGGGGAAGGCAGGAATTGTGCAATCGGTGAGCTGCAGCTCCAGAAACTGAAAAAGAAAACCGGTGAAGTGGCGGGAGAGAGGCTACCTTGAGGAAAAAATACAGAAAGCAAAAAAAAATCAAGGAAGGGGTAAATGTAGTCTTCATTTCAATGCTACTCTTGTGGATCAAACCACTTACAAAACATAGGGTCTTTGAAATTTTGTCTGTTATCATTATCGCAAAGAAAAAGTATTCTCACCGCCGCAACCACGACGCGGAGAGTGCGCAAGGCGCTGCAGTGGTAGTGCTATGACCAACTGGTTACTCGGTTGCGATCGGCGCGGAAGTGTGCACGTGCCTAATTATAGGAAGCCGATTAGTATGTCAAATAAATGCCGACTTGCGCGAGTATTTCTTCAGCTTCCCGGAAAATACACATTCAGTGCGCAGTATATTGCTCATGGAGTGTATTGCTCAGTTCGCGAGCTCGCCTGGACAGTGAAATAATAGCATATATTCATAATTGTGGTTACATATTAAATATAAATAGATATTAAAGAAAAGGTAAATGAAGTGGGGGCCGGACAAACCTTGTTGTACATGTAATAGTAAAGATTTCGCTCTAAAAACATTCATGTCAAAAGTTGTGTACCATCATAAAATTTATGAGCGTGAACACGGCAAAGCATGCCATGGTGTACAATCAGCGCAGCATATAGCGTGCGCTGGCTGTGACTTCGCGTGCGATATCTAGGCAGCTAAGACTGTTTGTTACATGAGCGGGTGCACTCTCTGCCAGCTCCCGCTCGCTGTCTACAGCCCACAGCGCTAATTGATAACGAAGGCGCGGGAACTAATCTCCCCGGTTGCTTTTCCATGCTTGTGTAAACCGGTAATCTGGCGCGATAAACAGAACACAGAAGCTTGAGAGTTGGACACATCAGAATTCTTAATTGTATCTGTGCACTTGTCATGTACAATACATATGAATTCGTGTTTCGTGAGCTTGTTAACGCCACGTGTTGTAGGCAACTAACTCAGCCAGCACACCTAGAGGAGGCAACAGACCGCATTGATAGCAGGGAGTGCACTCGCTAATCTCAAAGCTTTAGCCACGCGTAAATCGCACGTGAACACCCTGCCATCACCCGCTAGGCAGCGCTGATTGTACAGCAAGTCACACTTTGTCGTGTTCACGCTCATAAATATTGTCACGTAGTGGTGACAAGGCCGTTGACACCAAAAAAAGACACAGGCTTGATGGTACTGAAATTAACTCTTTATTGGGCTGACTTGCGCCCGCAAAAGAACTAAGCAACTCGGCGGCGGCGATAGCAACAAACGTGCTCGTCGATCGTCGAACAAAGAATGCCCGTCACACCCGGCAACGCTCAATTTAAAGGCTGCTCAGAACAATCTGGATGACGTTGCAAACAGCTACCAGCACAGGCTGGAACATTGTGAAAAGACACACGAGTGGCCGGAACCTTCGAGACAGATCTCCGTGCATCTTGCGCTACAACGAAACTGATAAAGATGGTACTAGCGACATCGAGCAGTAACAAACAAAGATTATGGAACTGATACGCGATCCAGAATCAGAGGGATAAGCCTTTATGCCGGCGGCTGTAAAAACAACAAATACAGTTTTGAAGGTTTCGCGGCAATATGATGATCGTACCTGAAAAGGGCAACAGGAAACATTATTCACTTTTATCTTTCGACGCGTAACAGCTTCACTTGGTTCTGCGTCAATGAAAATAATCAATAATTTTTCCCATCGTGATCTAATCATCGGGCACGCATAAACATTTCCTGAGGTTTGCATAACCAAATGGAGCAGGGAACGAAACCGCCGGAACTTAAACATGCGAATTCTTGTACCACTGAGCATCCTTACACATACATGGATCCGTGCATACCTTAAAAAGCTTTCAGCAGATAACAGCATCCAGTGCGTCAGTGTAGCTAATATAGTAACTTTACGTAAATCCGCATGTAGAGTGAAGAAAAGGATCTCGAATCCATCAAAAACGTAATTGTGTGTCTTCTATTGTTCCCCTATCGCAAGACGCTTTCTTTGTACCGGTGTGTGTTTAACAATATTCGCCTAGGGCGAACAGATAATTTTCTTTTTGGTATAGACGAGGACATGGGCGGCACATTGAACGCCGTCATTTTGAGATTGCGGTAGCGTCATCAACGCGCACTGCAGCGAAAGGCCGAGTCTGCACTGCCGAACGATGCGGCCACGGATATATGTAGCGCTCGTTACGTTTCTTTGTAGTTTTCGCGCATGGCTGCTCGCAAAATGGTCGAAAGTGAATTTCAGCCTCACGGAAAGGTTGTTCTACTCATCCCGCGATGACAGGGGCAAGAACAGCGTCCAGAAATGGGGATAATGGTATAGTTAAGTGCATGGTGAAATTCTATAGAAACATACTGCGACTGTGACTTTTACATATTGAATTGCAAGACAGGCACTAGTAGTATGCGATGTACTAGCAAAACTCTTGCAGTACGCAACATAAGTTTTCCTCGCGTGGTGTCTGCAAACATCTGTCGCAGCCTGGATTTAACAGCAGGCGGCATGCCGTGCGAGTGTGTGTCAACATGTCGCATTTATACTGATTACTTAATCTTTCATTTTTGCTTCATCTGAGTAGAAGCAAAGCTTATCACATCAACAGAGCTGGAGCTGCGAGGAATTTGTATTTGCTTTGAACAACCTTCGCCGGCATGGCATTCCGATTCTGTTACTTTAAGCGACACCAATAGCATTGCACAGCTTGGCGATAGATTAGTATTGCTTATAATTGCTGATTACGGGTACTAAAAATTATTGTGACACCTAAATTCATCTTTAGAGGCATGGCGGGATAGTGCAGGCGATCACCCGACGCATGAAACTCCAATTTAGCCTAGCCGTATGAACGTGCCTGTGGTGCCTATGTGTAGTATGCCTATCTCGACATCCAATAGCCCAGGAAGGTTGATTCTAATTCTCATACCCACCTCAAGTGAGCTACTCGAGTTTGCCGCTCATGGCGACTTTCTGATATAAAGTTATCTCGTTAAATCTCAAAACATCACAAGTCACCCAATAATCAACGCTCGGTGATGTCAGGTGCAAGATACTACCTGCCGACGCCTTTTCCTACATTTTTCACTTAGAACGCCGACGTCGACAATCATCCCGAATGTTAGCAGTAACATGTCCTCTATTGCGATCGCGTTAGATCGTAAAAATGCTGCAGCTCCTCTTTTCATAAAGGTAGGTTCTATCTTTGTCACCTCATTATACTTCATATTTTCAGTTCCTCCCACTCACAAGATACGAAACTTCTCTACTTCAGAGTAAATATTTTGGCCCAACACGCCACACAGCAGATTTTGGCGATGAAATGAGCTGGACTGCTACCATCTCTACAAATAAAGGGCTTGACTAAGTAACAATGCATGATTTAATTTATTAAGCTTAAGAAATGGAGCGCTGTCATGGACAATACTCGTCATATCATGCTACATCGTGAGTGATACTCATCTAAAACCCCAAGGCATGTCGTTCCGTGCCGACTATATAAAACACCACAGACCGGTTTCCTTTTTTTTTTATTACAAAACCTACGAGGTGTGAACGGAAAAAAAATCTAGACTGGCCAGTAACTTATTGTATTTACAGAATAAGTTATCTGCGACATTTTCACTTTCAAAGTAGTCGCCTTCAGTATTTACACACTCCTGCATTCGGTACTGCCACTGCTGGTAACAGTTCTGGGCCGAGGTTTTTGAAAGGCCCTTCAGGAGATTCTCCGTTTTTGCCTGAACCTCTTCCACTGAACCTCTTCCACTCAGGTAAAATGGGTTGCCTTTAAGCAAGATTTAACTTTAGCAGATAAAAAAGTCTCATGGAGCCAAATAAGGTGAATACGGAGAGTTCTTCATCACAGTATTGTTCTCGCTGGTCAGAAACTGCTTTACAGATAGGGCCGTGTGAGCGGGTGCATTGTCCTGGTGCAACAATCATCCATCACTCCAGAACTGTTATCTTTTTTTTTTCTAATTTTTTCACGAAGTATTTTTAGTACTTCAATGTAGTAGTGTTGATTAACAGTCTAACCACTGGGAACCCACTAAATTATTACAATTTACCACGTTTTTGAAGCTACACCGTTAGTCTCGTTTCTTTTATGTCATACCTCATATTTTAGAGTACCATCTCTAGTTACAGTGAACATGTATTCTTGGTATAAAAATAGCATGGCACGCGTAACACATGTTTCTAAAGAGTAAACGCGTGGACAGCTTTTATCAAAGTTAAAGAGTTCTTATACAGCTGCGAGCATGGTTTCTAGAGAACGTGCGTGAGATGCTAGACAAACGAGGCTTCCTTTCTGACGCTAACGATTGCATTAGATAAGGAATCTATCTCGCTTCATTTATAATCTGATCTACAGTAAGGGACGAGCGTAAAATCGTCTATCATCTATATAATTTATTCTACTTTCACCTAACCCCGCAGCGGTGGGGCAGTGGTTAGAGCCGAGTCCTAAAAACTGCCCTAATTATGGCCGTGGCCGTATATTTTTCGATGTGGGCGCCGGTGTACTGGGCGATGTCGGTTCATATATTATAAAATTCCAGGCTGTTGAAGTTTCTGGAGCCCTGCAATACGGCGTATCTCATTGTCTCAGTCGCCTCGAGACGTTAAGCCCTATAAACCAAACTTCTATTTCGCCTAACTCTAAATAATGTATTTTACTGGAAGATATGCACATAAAGCCGATTCGAGTCTGTTACCGCGCCTTAATTTTCTGAACATTTGTAGCCTCTATGTAAACGACAATCTGACATATGCTGGGTGAGTAATTTTGAGTCTTGAGGTAAAGTATTTAATAAAAAGAAGTGGTGACCAGCACTGCTATTGGTAGTATGGGCTAGACCTGAGTCTCTCATTTTGGGCAAAATGGGGTAAGCGCACTCAGAGTTCGCCTAAAAAGCACATGAAAGTCGATGGAGCTGTTAAGATACAACGCATGTCGACAAGGTGATGATCTGTGTGTGCCATTTTTAGTCCATGACACTTGCCTCCGTCTAACGCCTAGATACCGGCTGCTTAATGGAAGCTTTCGAAGGTCTATGGATGCGGCTTACGACAGCGTCTTCAGTAATTACTAAGAAACTTCTGCAAGGCCCTTTCTATGTGCATAGCGAGGTCGGGTGAGAGAGCTAGGTTAAGGGCATGCATCTGCAAAATCGACCTTAGTAACGTAATTAATATGTGTGTGGACAAGTATTCTATGCGCCCCCCTCCCCAATGCTTAAAATGTGGGTGCCTGCCACGTATACCTCAGCTCACTCTCAATTTTTCCCTTCCGTTTATTGGCATTTTCAGCGGGTTTTTTCTTTTCCTTCCCACATCGTAGAAACGGCTGCGTTTCTCAGTGGATTCCTGGAGAATAAGCCATTTACAATGTTGAATACACTGAAAAACGTGTTCCTATAAAGTGTCACTGACAGTCATGAAAAAAAAAATTGCTGCAACAAGCACTTATGCATAATCCACATCAGTGACGTAGTCGGCACTGAATTTATGCCCACTGTCAAGCTAGAGAAGTCAATAAAAGGCAGGATTACAAAAAAAAATTGCGATTGCGATATATTTTTTAACTTTGTTTCATCGCCTTCTTCATCCCACCCACAGAGTATAAAACCACAGCGTAACTTCTTTGGAGCTGTGTTCGACGGCAGGCTCCAATACATTGAGAGCACGCGAACAATGAGAGCATTGGCAATTTTCGGTGTCATTTCCTTAGCATTGGCCTTCCAACTGTGTGGCGGAAAATCACGATCAAAATCCGAGAGAAACGACAGCGGAGGTACGTTCATAGCAATTTTGTTTAATAAGAAAATTATTTTGTATAATAGCAGAGGAACTCACTGTTGGCACAAAAAGACAAATTATTTGAAATTGAAATAAAATTTATCTAGCCGAATATTTTATACTTGGAACATTCAAAAATGACTGTGCATTGTGCTAGACCTTGAAAATAATAGGGCCGATCAATTATATCCAAGCGCAAGTAATCAACTCCACATCCATTTATTAAAATAGAGGGATTTTGCTCCTATAGAAATAGGTTCACTGCAGAAATCTCACCCATTAGATGCAGTAGTGGAGAGAGTGTGTGGAGACATAGCTTTTAAAAACTTGTTGCGTACTGAAATTATTATCTATGAGATAGGTTTATACAGTTTTTCACGAAAGCAACGAATGGCTGCTCTCTGTTACCATCAATTTTAAGTCCTTTGCGGTAGCTTTGTAATACCCACAGTATAAAAGTGCTCGCCACTATTCCTTCTTATCCGTATGCTGCATATAATATCCATTTGTGTTGTATTAGGGCGAAAGACCTTAATGGTTCATACTGCCGTCTGCTCGCAGAGGGTGCCACGCCTTTGGCAGCGACACAAAATATGACCATAAACATTTACTAGCTATCAGTTACTAGTTACTAGACTAACCACATTTCCTAAGATTACCAAACATTAGTGTATACTAATTGTCCAATAATGAACACTAATTAGCACTAAATAGTTACCACTAATATTGTACTTACAATAATTAGTTAGCGCTAATTATGTAGCACTATTTCGAGTACTAATTAAAACCAATTAACGCTGAATATATAACACTAAATTTGTACAGTTTATCTCCAATTAGTTGGCACTAACGAGGTAATAATCAACACTCATTATTTTTCCTGGGTTCTAATTAACTATGATTAGTTATTAGCAATAATTAGCACAAAACTTGCACAGCAGTAATGTATAGTACGACATGTGTGGTCGTTTCTAGAGCTTCATAGACAAGCAGTGGAATGACATCGAAGCAATGGCCCGTCGGGGTGACGCAGTGGTTACGGCGCTCGACTACTGTTCCCAAGGACGCGGGATCGAATCCCGGCCTCGGCGGCAGCTTTTCGATGGAGGCGAAAAGCAAGGCGCCCGTGTGCTGTGCGATGTCAGTGCACGTTAAAGAACCCCCGGTGGTCGAAAGTTCCGAAGTCCTCCACTACGGCGTCTCTCATAGCCTGAGTCGCTTTGGGACGTTAAACCCCACAATCCAACCAACAACAGTAATGTGCTTACAATAACATTTCTATGTTACAGTTTTGTACGGTCCTTTTCAATGTGCTCGTCCTTGATAATCTCTCGGCGACGTATCGTCATTTCCAAAAGTAACCGAGCAGCTCCGACAGCTGGCGGAGCATGCGCGGGGCCGAGTCGCGGCGCTACAGTCGCTGTCGCTGGTCGCGGTTCTCCGGAATCGAGCGTAAGCTAGCTGACGTAAGCTTGCTCTGTCGCTCTCCTTCATGGGATGACAACAAGTAAGCGCGTAATCGTGTGCGGCGTCTGATTTGGCGCTTCGGTGCGTTGCGCTTCTGATGAAGGGCGCTCTGCATAGCATAACTGGCTCAATGCTCCTATTCGGCTGGCCCTTTGAAGCTGCGATCTTCATTACAATACCTTGTGCGTTTAATATCACCACGCAGCTCCTATAGCTGGAACGATAGGCCAATACTTGCTTTGCTGCTTTTTTGGAATATCGATAAAAAGTTGCCTTGAAGGGATCTCCAAAATTCGATGCACTATTTCCTGCAGTTCCGATAATCTTTCCCCGTAACCGGCTTTGTTGGGTTGCTTCGTTATGCGGAGGTGATAAAAACTGAGGCAAGATTTCTAGCCGTTTCACGTTCCCCTGTTGATGCGCGGAAAAGAGGCCACGCATTTTACGTTACTAATCTTGCGGTGACCTGCACCACTCATTTGCGCAATGCGTGAAACAATGTCCACTCTCACGCCTCATACTAACATCCCTCAATTTTACAATACATGCGGCTGTTTCTTTCGGGAAACATATTCCGAACCTAACAGCAATACGTTAACGAAAGGAACCAAAAACCGCAAAAAAGGTCTGCGAACTAGTTATTAACGAGCCACTTGACTGATAGCACAGAGCCCGCTGGTAAAGTGGTAACATCAATACCTCTTTTAAAGTAACGCTGGAAGTAACCTTGAAGTGGCGGACAAGATCACGTTCGGAATCTGACTTCCCGCCCTGCTGAAGTCCCTGGCCGCAAAATGGTCGAATTCAGTAGGATGTTCAATGCTACTAGAAAAACATTTGTTTTGTGCAATCTTGGGATCATATGTAAGGGAACATTGGCGTATACATCCTGCCTTCGCTATATTGACTAATATGTATAAGGCAGGTATACTCCATATACAAATTTCCCGCATTCGGTTTGACGTTAAAATCGTCAAGACATCAGCAAGCGACTGCAAATCCGGCATTGATGGACTCGGTTCGTTACTTATGCAGCAATAGCGTCACATGAAAGAGAGGGAACTATCACCCAGTTTTCTCTGTGCTCTAGTTCAATAAGCGTCACAGCCGAAGAGGATAGCGTCAAGAGAAAACCCACATCGATTGTTTGAGAACCGGTAACACTCCAAATAGAACAGCACGTACTTCGCAACTTTAGCAGCTGCATACTGATATTAAACTCGCAAGGTGTTCTAACCAAATGCACATGGCTCATGACAGAATTAAAAAAATGATGGTTAAGCGATTTGGCTGTGAGTAGGGCCCTTTCTCAGCGGCAAAGCGCTCTGAAAGCACGCAATCGGAGCAGACATGTTACCTACTTACATTTTATCATCCCAAGAATGATAGCGAGGAAGCAGAATTACGTCAACCCCTTTACACTCACCGCCGATGTGCAGCGGCCACCGACGGCGACCGTCAGGCCGCCCCTCTCACCGTCAGGCCGCCAGCCGGTAGGGCTGCTCGGTTACTTTTGGCAATGGTGGTAAATTTCGATACCCTTATTTCCAGCATGTGTCATTAAACAGCGTGGAATAAACAAAACTTAGGTGCTTTAGATGTCTCTTAAGAGAACGGCAAAAGCCTACCTTTCCTCTCCTATCATTTATCGCTCATTGTTTGCCTGTCATCGTCAAATTGTGTCATTCCTAGTGATTTTAGCCATTACTACTCATAGCTAACCATATTTATTCATTTCCATTTAGTTGCGGTCATTTCAAGTCGTCGTTAAACACACTGGTCGTTCCATAGTCATGCTGAGTCATGCCTGTAGCCGTTGTAGTTCTTCCCACTCATAGCTAAGCATGTTGACTAATTTCCAGTCATATGCGGTCATTACAAGTCGTCCTTTGATATATTGGACATTCCGTTGCCATACTGAGTCATGCTGAGACATACCTAGTCATTGTGGTCACTACCACTCATAACTAAGCATATATTCACTCATTTCCAGTCAGTTTCGGTCATTACAAGTCATGGTTTTACATATCGTTCCGTAGTTATTTCTAGTCTTTTTATAATCATTTTATTAGTAATTATCAATAATAAATAACTGTATCGATATATATCTTATGACAATTATTCATTACCAATCAGCATCAATCGTTTAAATCCTGATTTCCCTCCACATATATCCATTATTAGCAAGTGACACATCAAGGACACATCCGACGCAAAGATTCCGTGCACAAATCTAGCGCACGGAATTCCGTTCCATTAGCTTCTAAGGCTTTGGCCTTAAAACATAATTTCTGTACACAGCGTCTGCCAGTCCACTTGTGCCTCTAGCGTATTCCTACCGTCAAAAGCGCTCAGAAAAAATCAACTGTGACATTTTTCAGGGTGTTCGCTTGGTAACCGCGATTATGCAAATGGCACGCTGCACGACGAGGAAAAACCCTGCCGGCGAGTCTACTGCTTAAATGGAGATGTCACAGTAACCAAGTGAGTATCTTTGTTACCAGTTCTTCTTTAGACAGCTCTTGTCACATTACGAGAGAAATTGATATATGCAGATCTTAGCCTATTTCCACACTTGTGAAGCAGCTGCAAACAGCATGAGTAGGGATGGCGGTGTCTTACTTGGTGGCGCAGCGCACCCTTCTTTACTACTGTTCAGCTCTCTCACCATAATGCCGTCTTTAATGAAAAGTGCTGTAAGAATTTCCAGATGTTTATTTCGAGTCATTTATTATGCGCCCTATCATGTTAGAGCATGGCTTTGAAAACTATTTCGTTTTTCGTAGATCAGATCATATATAAAGCATATATAAAAGCTATATAGAGTGCAATATAAGGCAATGAGATTATTCTTAATAAATGGAAATTAATAGACTTTCATTCTCAGACACTGAAGAACATCAATATTATCACCTCCCCTAAATTGTTGGTACCAGCTAATTCACATGTAGACAATATAAACACCTCGCAACACCTCAGCTCAGTTCAGTTCAGTCGTTCAGTCGTGTCCGACTCTCAGTGACCCTATGGACCATGTCACGCCACGCTTTCCGATCTCTCACTATCTTCCTAACATCACATAACTTCATCTGCAGCGCCTCGAGGATGCCATCTAATCATCCTCTATAGCACAGCAAAGACAAAAAAAGAACAAAGAGAATTCTAAGGGACACTTTGAGTCACTAAACTGTGATGAAGCGAAGCCATCTATCGCGCGCCGGTCCGATGTCCTCCACTGCGGCACCTCTTTCTCTCTGTTTTCACTCTCACATTCCTTCATTTCTTTACGACTCGGTTAAGGTGTACGTGTAAAATTGTGACATACTCTTTCCTGTAAACCGATCTCAAACGCCGCTGATGACAGCTGCACTGTGTCTGCTTCTGTATGCTGTGGGGTGCGGCGTTCTAGGGAGCGCCAAATGAAAAAGCCGCACTGATGTCTGGATCGGTATGACGCGAGCCATATGAACGTGCCTGCGTGGCCTTGGGATTACGTGAATGCAAGGATCTTGGCAGGCTGATTCTGATACCACCCTCCCATATGAAAGGAGATGCTGGCGTTGGCAGCTCCTGCCAAACGTAATAGCAGGAAGTTCTACGTCTAGTTAGTACCGGGCCATGTCAGCTGCCAGCTACCGCCTCCCACGTAACGAAACCGTTACGTACGGACGGCCACGATCCGCAAGCATAAGCCATTAAAGGCTACCGTATCGATATTCCGTTGAGCCAGCCGCAGCACAAGTTCATTGTGACTGCTACAAAGCTTCATTTTTTGTGTGTTCCACCGAAGTAAATAGCATGGAACCCGCAAATATTAGTTAAGCGCCTTGCAATTGTCAGCTTTGTATTCCTGCTTGAAAACGAGCTACAGCAAACATAATTCCGAAGTGTCAATAGTGTGTATTTTCTTTCTTCTAAGAGACTGAGAATTTAACCAACCAATTCATACCAATTTAGTAGGTTTCGAGAGAAAAAAGGCATATGGGGTTTAACGCACCGAAGCGTCATCGACTTATGTTGTTTCAAGCTTCGGTGTCGTAAACCACCTGTGGTCGTTTAACGTGCAATGAAACCCTACAGCAAAGGGGCGCCTTGAGAAATAGCCGCGATTGAACCCCCAGTTCTCTAACTCAGCAATTGAGCGCCCTACCACTGTAACACCACGACGGAGTTTTAACAGGATAAAAAAAAATTATACTAAAACAACGCATTTGTGCATACAGAAGGCGCATAGTGGCATGTTCAGACTGCATTCTGCGGTCGCATCCTTCAGTAGCTGTGGTATTCCAAACAGAAACGAGAGTGTACGATTTCTGAACGTTTGCATTGAGTTCTATTGACGGCAAGGACCATTTTGACACGGGCCGTAATGATATCATCGCTCCGTTTGAAACGCCGCGTGTCAGAGAATCTCAAGCACCGAAGACCGGCTGATGATGTCCTATGACACACTCAATATGGACAAGAATTGTTTGGGGGGGGGGGGGGGGGGGGAGCATGGGATGACAGCTTGTTCCCATTTCTTTTGCAAGATGCAGATAGATAAGCAAAAGCGCCTCGGAATCCCGAAGAAAACAAACAACGCGCTTACACACGCTGCACACGCGCGTGTAAATCACTGCTGGCTGGCGCACGACGCGAACAAGCACCCACACTGAGTAGAGTTCGCCGCTGCGCCACAAGGTGGCATCTTAACAATCTCGACGCCAATAGAATGGCTGCAGCTGGCATATGGCTTTGTTTATTAGACAGATGTACGATAATTTCATCATGTTGTGAACGAAGTTAGGCTGACATCACTAGCGACTGCAAATTTACGCTTTAATAAAGCACCGATATTCATAAACTGAATCTGTATGCTTAACAGAAGAAACACAAATGTTCCCTTCTGGTCATTCCATGCCAAATGTATCACAGTTTCCGCTCAACCCTCTACAAAATTTTTGATAATTTTTTACTCTGCATTGTAGTGGACAATGTAACTCCCCTTAATATCTTCGGCGAACAACCTTTCCCGGTCATGTGAAAACTATTTGAATTTATCAGAGTGCAAAAATAGGTTGTAAAAAACAATTCACAAGAAACATTTCCGCTTGTTTGCTTGAATTATTTTTATAGATAATATATTGTAATAATAATGTTTATTATTCCATCAAAAAGATGAAAGTGGGCCTTGAGTAAAAGCAGTAAAACAGCTTGACAAACCCACGGTCCCCTCTACAAGGTGACACAGAACACACGTGAACACACACAATGCAGATGTATTATTCATGGTTGGACAAAACACTGAAAAAGTTTAAAGCTGTTAACGTTCATGAGGAACAAAGTGGCGTAGCAAGCTAATAGTAGTGCGACGTCAATCAATTCCGTAAATATTTAGTTCATTAAGGAAAGTGGCCAGGATACGGGACAGTTTTTCTATGCAATAATTTGCACGAGGATTTACCAGCTTCCAGTATTCAGAGTGACGCATGGTATAGGAAGCTGCTTTTATTTCCAGCTCGGCTTGGCTGTGAAAAAAGAAGCGGAGTTTTTTTTTTAAAGTCACGCTGAAATGGTGCACTTAGCCTATAGGGAGCGGAACAGCGCCACCCGCGGCGGAGTGCCGAGGCAGCGGAGTGCCGATGCACCTGAGCGGAGCAGTCGTTTTCGTTCTGCAAGGCATTTTTGAGCATGTCCCTACCCCTCGTTTTGCGGTGTGGATTTGAGAGTTTTGAGCTGCTTTGAGTAATCGCAAGGAGTATTTTTCGACCGGGAAATCTTGAAAAGGGAAAGGGCCGTCTCGGCAGGGCGTGCGTGTTTCTTTTTATTTTGTTTTTCAACCGCCCGGCGCATGGTATTTCTGTTATATACTCGAAAATTCCGTGCGCGCGATTTCACCATGCTCTAGGAACGCCTTCTTTAGGTGCTTGTAAAGAAGACTTCGGAGACGGTAATTGCGCCTGCACTGCGTGTTCATCTTATATTTATTATAGTCGAAACCCGCCTGAAGATCACATACCGCCGAGCCATGTAGCTGTGGCGCCGTAATAGTGGTAGTTGTTATGGTAAACGTTCATGTAAAATGAAAAAGATGCCGCACCTGCCTTTTTTGGTAATAGCCAGGCTCAAACGATTCAGAATACAATAATAGCAAATGACATTCCAATTTCAACTTTGCAATGAGCGCTGAAAAGAGAGAAAAATAAACAAGCAAGGCAAAAGTAGGATTCTTTCATGCTTTGAAAAGCAAACACGCATACTTCCAGGACTTCCTGCCTCTGTGCCTGCTGCGTTGTGTTGCACATGTCAATTGTGGTGCCGAAGGCCCAGTCAGGTGACTTGTACGTCACCTTTAGCCTCGGTCCCACGGCAAAAATTGTATTTTTTGCTACAAACTGCAATAAACAAATAAACAAATTACGCTACAATAGCTCACTTAACCAGGTCTTGAGACTGTCAAACTTAATCATAATATAAGCCAAATGAGTAATATCACCTCAGAATCATTTTTACATATTCGACACTGCTCTTGTTGAACACATCGGAGCTGCTACAGATAAGTGACTTAGAAAATATACTACAAATACGTTTCTCTCGACATGCTGCGGTGGTTGTGAAAAAAAAAAAGTTTTCTTGCTATCAGCGGCCCTATTTTTTCGGTCACCTGCTTTGATAGAGAGATCTTGGTAGTATTTGGCTTTTTCTTATTTAGGCGTTCTCTCAGCGCAGGAAGTTCAATGTGATTGACCGCAGCTGCCTTGAGCATTTGAAGGCAATAGTCCAATACTGTCAAACTGTTAAATACAATAAAAACACACACACACACAGTGTGATGTGTTGTAAGATAAGCCACTGACATCTAAGAGGGCGTTCCATTGTTAAATTAATCCCTGTGATGGCTTGTTCGCTAAGGTGTTGTACTTTCTGAGCGTACCACGAACTTGCGGGGCTGATACCTGACTGCGATGCCTGATGAGTGTGAAGGGTACGACCATGTAGGTAGTTTTCTATTTGCACGTAAAGGAATCCAGATAACTGAATGTATTCCTTTTACAACCTTGTCAATGCAGTTTCGCGGACTGCCGCGAAATCTGTTTACAGCATTGGCCACCATAAGCAATTTCTGAGAAATAAAACGGCCTTCTCTTACTACGCCACAATTAGGAAATCTCGCGTTCACTAAAACGCCAATGAGAAACACGTGTATTTAGGCAGGCCATGAAATGGGCGCTGCTGAGAAAATGCGTAAACCGATTTCAGGTGCAGCGTGAATGCGAAATAAAAAGAAATATTTGCTACTTGGTCTTCGAAATAAAAGAAAATGCTACGTTCATGCTCGTTTCCACAAACTCATTTGTATTGTTTTCTTGTTCGGATTTATATGAAGCCGATAGGAGATTTTGTGGCCATGCGGTATTGAATGGGCTGTGAAATGAGTGATTTTATTAGGCGAGACGGACATGCCACAAACAAATGTTAAAAAATTCTAAGAGTATCAACGCAGAGCTCTCAGCACATTTTCATTGGTTGACAAACGAAGGGAGGAAAAAGGGCAAGATCATGATAATAGGAATTGTTTAGGTCTCCTATCTGCTCTTTCTGTTAAGATAAAAATGTAAATTATCTATACCTATATGTCAGCGAAAGTAGCTGCACAAATATTGTCTCTGCCCATCACTGAAGATCGTAACGCAGCCCGAATGACAATGGTGGCTGCCTTTTCTTTTTCTGTGCTGGGGTTTGCTTGTACACAGGCGAGGAAATGCTAGCGTTGTAACTTACGCGGTTGAATTCCTTAGATTTCCAATTGTCAATAAAGTGACTACAGATGAAGGAGTGCGGCTTCGGCTCCGAGACTCTCGTGCCGGTCACTCCTATGGAACTGAAGGCACAAAGCATCCGGTTTCAACCGGAATTTAAAACATCCGGCACTTTCCATGACTCCATAGTGCCCAAATACGCAGATTCGTGCCTTTACCTTTCAAAGAACCATGCTTAGGTCACCCGCCACTCATGCGTGTTGTGTGGAAACCCGTAGAAATGAATCGACTTAAAAGCGTCCGACGAGTTTGCGTAGCTGCCAGTGCAGCCCACAACGCACCACGTTTCGCCAGCCTTGTTTGGCCAGACTTCGTTCCACTGGACATATTCACACAATTAGCCCAACTTTCTGCTCTCTTGAGGGTATATTCACGCACAACATCATCTAAACCTTAGGATTTCCAATTTCCACACAAACCGACGACAAACAGACGCTTCAATTAGGTGGCTGAGGCCGGCGCATGCCAGCAATTGAGCGATGCGCCTAGAGGCGGAGCCACCTGTTCAGCTGTCCGGTTCCTATAACGATATAATTTCTAGACAGGTATTACGTCTGCTTGAAGGAACGGATCATTAGTATGAGCATTATATGGGATACCAAAAATTACCCTAAGTAATTTTTTTTTAGGAGCAACACCTTTTTCAAGTTTGTTGCGCTGGTAGAACGCCACACTAAAAAGCAATAACAGAGGTGCGAAAAAAAGAGAATTTTAGATTAGTTTTTTTTACCCTAACGGTAGTGTTGTGCTACAAGTTGAGAGCACCCCAAAGATACTTCACAGTTTAGCGCAAACGGAATCGACATGAATATCCCACAGCATAATTTGCGAAAAAGTGACACCAAGAATTTAGTACTGGTTACTATTTCAATTTTTGTGCTGCCGTACATAAGATCTGCGCTTAGATCGACATGTTTTAATTTCGATCTGAAAAGTTTGGCTTTAGTTTTTTTTTATATTCACTGATAAGTTGTTCGCATGAGACAAATGCAGAAGCATTTCAAAAGCAGAGTTTGCCGTGTTGGCAGGGCACCCAAATTCTGACGCAGAAAACGATCGATGTGCTAGCATCATCAACGTATCGTATGTATTTAGCTTCAGTACACGCAATTACAAGATTATTAATATACATATTGAAAAGAAAAGATCCTAGAATGCTGCCTGAGGAATACCTCTTACAGTCGGCTTTAGGTCAGAGCAGTGATCACTCATTTGAACGTACAGTCGACGGTTCCTCTCATAGGATTTCATAAGATTCAAGCAATGACCACGTACTCCGTACATGAATATGGATGCGGCTTTTAATCACAAGACAAACAAATATTGTCGGACAAAGTTTTTGTGTTGTTCATTTTAATAATACAACGCAAGTGATTAAAGAAAAAAGTTCTGACAAACAGAAGTGTATTTTGCTTCGTTTTTCAGTCTTCTGGCAGGCTAGTCAGTGATATTCGTCTTAGCCTTTTCTGTGTGTGTGTGTGTGTGTGTGTGTGTGTGTGTGTG
>JAJIZL010019926.1:3394-35589 GCA_023969395.1 Amblyomma maculatum | reverse complement strand
TGTGTGTGTGTGTGTGTGTGTGTGTGTGTGTGTGTGTGTGTGTGTCTCCTGTCATGTCATAATCACGAACTTTTGATGTTTCATATTAGGACGTAAATTTCATACAGAGATGTTCCTAGTAAAAATTGAAATTATTGCTGAATTCATAGTTTGGACTGCAGCAAGTATAAACAAAATAAAAAGTGAAACTTTTATTTTGTTTATACTTACTGCAGTCCTACGAAGAGGCTATTGCAGGAATGGCACATAACAAAAACAGAGAAAAAAAATACAAGACATAGAAGCACAACTTACGCACATAAATTGAAATCATGTTAGATGATAAAAAAAATTAGTTGTGGTTGAACTCTGGTTAACCGTAGTTGAATTGCGATAGCAACGGCAGAAGCTTCTTTTGCCTGCTACATTATTCACCTGTCACGCCCTATCAGTGTAAGGTGCTACATTATTCAGGACAATTAAGCTCATCTTTTAAGAGTATGACGTGAGAGCGTAAGCTACAAGCCCAAATATAAATGAGAAGGGTTCAATGCTTCTGAACCGAATGTGGAGCGAAAACATTAGCTGCCGATAACCGAGCGTTCTTCTTCGCGGCTGTCTAAGGTCGAACGTGGCCCTTCCCGGGACGACGCGGCTAGCCAAAACCTGGCGAAGTATTGCTATCGCAATAAAAACCGCTATGAAATGTTGTCAATAGCAAGCATAAATTTATCTGCTGGTAACAAAAGAACTCAGTCAGGCATTGAATTTCAATGTTCAATGGTACGCGGGAAAAAAAGTCTTTAACGTGTTTTTTTTTACCCCTTCAGGGCCTAATCTTCTGAAGGCTTTCTTTACAAATGAAATCAATATGTTCGGATCCCCCCCCCCCCCCCCATGATAAGCTTGCTGTAAAAATAACTTCTAGGTACTTATATTCAGCCACCCTTTGTAGGCGTACGCCGTTAGAACAGCAAGAAAAAAGAGAAGGTGAGCAGCAATTAGAAAATATAATTACGACTGTTTTGGAAAATTTTATATTCATCTGCAAACCTTCACACCAAGTTCGAAAAAGAACCTACTAAGCAAGGATGATTGAAGTGTTAATAATGCCATACTGCACGCAGTCGTCAGTATACATGCGGATTTTCGAAGTAATGTTAGATGAAAGGTCATTGATGTAAAGTAAAAGCAACAAACGTCCTAGAACTGAGCCCTGTGGTACTCCAGAAGATACTGGGGTAACAGATGACTGAGAAGAACTGTCGCTAATGAACTATGAACGTGCATTTAGAAAATTTGAAATGCAAGCAACTAGATTCTGGTTATTTAATGAGAGGTTTAATTTGAACATTGATTACGAATGAATTACGGTGCCGAAAGCTTTCACAACATTAATGAAAGTTGCGTCAATTTGATTTCCACAGTCCAGATTATAGGCAATATTGTGCGCAAACTCGAACAGTTCCGTTGATGTGTTACATTCCAGCCTAAAGCAATGCTGCACATTAGATAAGACGTTTTTTGACTCAAGGAACTTGATAATATGTGCATGAATGATATGCTCCAGCATTTTGCATGATGGTGATTTCAGTGATATTGATCTGTAATTGTTCAAGTTTTGCCTATTAGCGGACTTGAACGTTGGAGACAGTTCTGCTCATCACTGGATCCCCGTAAGCCCCAGTAGTGTATCTGGCATGTTGCGAGAAGCTTGCGCACACCTCCGCGAGAAAGGCACCCTTTTCGTGCCCTAGCCCTTTATCAACGCCGCAATGAAGTTGAAGTAGCTGAAGATTTTTGTAAAATGGTTGTGGGCACAAACCAGGCACAGTTACCAATTTCAGAGGTTTTTGCACCACCTTCGCCGAATGATCAATACGACGTGCCCTTTACAATAGCTGAATTAGACGCCGCTCTTGCTTCTTGTCGGCATTCATCTGCACCTGGTACTGACGGGATTACTTATTCAACCTTATCAAACCTAGGCAAGGATGGTAGAACTGCACTACTTAATTATTTCAATGATATATGGGCTTCTAGTACTGTTCCTGAACACTGGAAAATTAGCCACCTGGTTGCTTTTTTGAAGCCTGGAAAGCCTCCTCTCGAACTTACCTCATACCGGCCAGTTGCCCTAGCAAGCTGTTTTGGAAAAGTTATGGAGCGGATGGTGCTGGCAAGACTTGAGTGGTATCTAGAGAGTAATGATCTTTATCCGAATATGATTACTGGATTTCGCCGCGGACGCTCTTCCACTGACAGCGTCATGGACCTTGTGGCGACAGTAGAACACGAAAAGCGTCACCGTCGACTAGTAGCTGCTGCATTTTTAGATATAAAGGGAACTTACGACAACGTCCTCCATGAAGCTATTCTTGATGGACTTGACGACGTGGGAGTTGGTGGCCGGCTGTACTTGTGGTTTGTAAGCTATCTCAGCGGCCGCTCTGTTTACATGACTACGCCTGAAGGAGATACTACCCGCTTTCAGGTTGGTCGTGGAGTTCCACAGGGAGGAGTTCTCAGCCCAACTTCATTTAACTTTACTCTAATTGGCCTGGTGAGTGAACTGCCAACTAACATCCACATAAGTGCATATGCTGACGACATCTGCATCTCGGCCTCTTGTTCGACGCGCCCACAACTACGTGCGAGACTGCAACGAGCTGTGTCATCAACATCGATGTACTTACGGCGTCAAGGTTTATTTTTAGCGGCAGAAAAGTGTTTACGGGAAAATGTGTCAGCCGCTACCCGATTACCCTTCATGGAGTCGTAATACCATACGTCTCCAGGCACAGATTCTTGGGAGTAATTATTGACCACCGACTATCTTGGTCGAAACATATTACTATGGTGAAGAAAAGGCTAATTAATTTTTGCCATGTACTTCGTTACATAGCTGGCATCAAATGGGGTCGAACTGAGCGCTCCTTAATATGACTTTACGTGGCTCTGTTTGTTGTCCATATACTTGTCAATGTGCATATACTTGTCACACGAACCACTTCGTGTATATTTACGAGCACTTACAGGACACCGTTTTCACCCACTCAGCAAGATTCTGGTTCTGGATGAGAGGCCGGACTGCAGTTTTACAAGTGCACTCCGCTGCCATCCGTCGCAAGTACCGACAGGATATGCCCTCCCATATCGTCCCACCCAACCACCATGGACGATGGATAAACCTTTGGTGCACCTTCGTGTTCCCGGAATACTAAAGAAATCAATGGTACTGTAAGGTGTTTATTGGAGCGCCAAGACCGTAGGTAACGTCCGCAAACCAAAGCGACGGGGGTAGCGTTCGAACCAACAGCTTGCCAATAGTGCTGTGCCAACAAGGCTCCGGCTCCACTTCGTCTACCTCTGCG
This sequence comes from Amblyomma maculatum, assembly GCA_023969395.1. Taxonomy (NCBI): domain Eukaryota; kingdom Metazoa; phylum Arthropoda; class Arachnida; order Ixodida; family Ixodidae; genus Amblyomma; species Amblyomma maculatum. Next base: position 32,236 of record JAJIZL010019926.1, on the reverse strand, counting down.
GGTTGGCGCGCGAGCTGATGGCGATCGGGATTACTACAATACCCCCCGGCGGAAAAGGAGCCATCCTGGCGACTCATGGTGAGGAAAGGGTAGGAGAATCATAATACGGCTTGAGGCGGTCGACATGTACAGTTTCTCGGCCGCGGCGGCGATGATCTGGAGATGGGTTCGAGGGCCCTACTACGTAATTGACGGGAGAAGATTGTTCGAGAGTGCGGTAAGGTCCATGATAGCGCGATAGGAGTTTGGATGGGAGGCCGGGTGCTGAGGAAGGCACCCAGAGCCAAACGAGGGCACCTGAGGGATATGAAGGCGATGGATTTGTAGGGTCCCGATTATGTTTTTGTTGAGCCTGGTTCTCCGTTGTGAAGGAGCGCGCCAATTGTCGGCATTCTTCGGCAAATGTGTGCGCTTCAGACAGTAGAGTGGTCTCTGAAGCGTCGGGGTGGTAGGGCAGGATAGTATCCATGGTGGACGTGGGTTCACGACCATATAAAAGAAAGAAGGGGGAGAACCCAGTCGTAGTCTGCGTAGCTGTATTGTAGGCGTACGTTACGAAAGGCAGCACTTGGCCCCAATTAGAGTGAGCGCTATCAACGTACATGGCTAGCATGCCACTAAGAGTGCGATTAAATCGCTCAGTCATGCCGTTCGTTTGGGGGTTACACGCTGTGGTGCTCCGGTGAATGATCTGGCACTGTTTGAGGAGGGCTTCGACAGTGTCGAAAAGAAACGCACGTCCGCGGTCACTGATCAATTCTTTCGGTGCGCCGGGGCGAAGAACGAGGCGATGCAGAATGAACGAAGCAACATCCCGTGCGGTGGCAGACTGCAAGGCCGATGTTTCCACGTAACGGGTTAGGTGGTCAACGGCTACGATGACCCAGCGGTTGTTAGCCGAAGTGGTCGGAAGCGGGTCATACAGATCGATACCGACACGGTCAAAAGGGCGACTGGGGCAAGGTAATGGCTGCAACGGAGCGGCTGGCTGAGGGGGGGGATTCTTGCGACGTTGGCAGGCGGTACAGGATCGGATGTATTGCCGAATGAAGCGGTACATACCGCGCCAATAATATCTCATACGCAGTCGAGAGTAGGTTTTCATGACACCTGCATGGCCGCATTGGGGATCGGCGTGGAAAGAGGCGCAGATTTCAGCACGGAGATGTCGCGGAATCACGAGAAGCCACTTTCGCCCTGTAGGATGGTAATTGCGGCGGTATAAAAGTCCATCACGAGTGGCGAAGTGGTGGGCCTGACGACGAAGTGCACGTGACGGAAACAGCTCTGCGGGCGTAGACAGAAATGTTAAGAGGGAGGATATTCATGGATCCTTCTGCTGCTCAGATTTCATGTTGGTAATGTTGAGCGGCGACATATCGTAGGCACAAACGAAGCCAGCCGTCGAGTCGTTAGGAAGCGGTGAACGGGAAAGGGCATCAGCGTCGGTGTGCTTGCATCCAGATCGATAGATGACGTGGATATCGTACTCCTGAAGACGTAACGCCCAGCGGGCGAGGCGGCCGGAGGGGTCTTTGAGGGAGGATAGCCAACAGAGCGCGTGGTGGTCGGTAATAACGTAGAATGGGCGACCGTAAATATAAAGACGAAACTTGGTAACGGCCCATATGATGGCCAGACACTCCTTTTCGGTCACAGAATAGTTCGATTCCGCTTTCGTGAGGGTACGACTAGCGTACGCGACGACATACTCGGAACATCCTGGTTTCCGTTGAGCAAGACCAGCGCCCAGACCTACGCCGCTTGCATCAGTGTGTATTTCGGTCGAGCAGGCAGGGTCAAAATGGCGGAGTATAGGGGGAGAGACCAGTAGACGGCGTAGTGTACTGAACGCAGCATCACAGGCTGGTGACAAAGAGGAGAGGTTCGGGCCTCCGGCGAGAAGTTGCGTTAAAGGGGCGATGATACTGGCGAAGTTGCGGATAAAACGGCGGAAATACGAACATAGACCGACAAAACTGCGAAGTTCTTTCAAGGTTGTGGGCTTGGGGAAGTCTGCGACGGCACGAAGTTTGGTAGGGTCCGGTAGAACGCCATCCTTGGATATGACATGACCAAGTATTGTGAGCTTGGTAGCGGCAAAGTGACATTTCTTCAAGTTGAGCTGTAGGCCGGCTTCAGTAAGGCACGTAAGGACACGCTGAAGGCGCAGGAGGTGGGAAAGAAAATCTTTTGAGAAAACGACAATGTCATTTAGATAACAAAGACACGTTTCCCATTTGAGCCCACTGAGAATGTTATCCATCATTCTCTCGAAGGTGGCGGGGGCGTTGCACAGTCCGAATGGCATCACATTGAATGCATACAAGCCATCGGGAGTGATGAAGGCTGTTTTCGGGCAGTCAGCGGAAGCCATTGGTACTTGCCAATAGCCAGAGCGCAAATCTAGCGACGAAAAGAACTCCGCTCCTTGCAAACAATCTAGCGCGTCGTCAATTCGTGGTAGTGGGTAAACATTTTTACGGGTTATCTTATTCAGACACCGGTAGTTCACACAGAAGCGGATCGTGCCATCTTTCTTCGTCACCAACACTACGGGGGAGGCCCAAGGGCTATGAGATGGTCGTATCATGCCCCGTTGAAGCATATCGGCGACATTGTCACGAATGACGCGGCGCTCAGTGGGCAACACGCGATATGGTAGCTGCCGCAGGGGAGCATGAGGACCAGTGTCGATTGCATGAGAAACGGTCAAGGCGCGGCCCAAGGAAGGCTGGGACACGTCAAAAGGTGCACTGAAGCACTGAAGGAGGGCGACTATTTGGTCCCGTTGGGCGGACGGAAAGTCGGTCGCGATAGCTCGATGAAGAGCGTCGACAGGAAGCTCATCACTCGTAGCAGCACAAGACGTCAGGGCAGCGACGTGGGGAAAAACTTCAGGTTCGAAGAACATGTAAATGCGATCAGGGTCCAGCTCTTCAATGTAGCCGAGGCACTCCCCGCGAAGAACAACCGTCGGGCAGGGAAAAGGGTTGGAAGCATAGATGACACAGCTGCCATCAGAAATCGTTAGAACGGCGAAAGGAAGAAGGAGGCGGTTATGGTGGGCGGAGGCGAGTTTGGGCGCAAAGAGAACACGACTAGGGAGGGCAGATGTCGAAATAAGGGGAACGAGAACAGAAGAAAAGGGAGGAATGTCGGTGTCTGCAACTACAAGGAGTTTGGCAGGGCGCGCAGGCGGGTCACACAGGGAAACATTACACACAGGGGAAAGCTCAACTTCAGCACGGGCACAATCAATCACAGCACTGTGAGTCGACAGAAAGTCGTAGCCGAGGATGATGTCGTGGGAGCAGGCGTAAAGCACCACCATCTCGACGAGATACGTAATGTCTTTGATGCAAACTCGTGCCGTGCACGCTGTCACAAGAGTGATGCGCTCTGAACTGGCCGTACGAAGCGAAAAGGCAGAAAGTGGCGTCGTGACCTTGCGAATTTTGCGGCGAAGGGCATCACTAATTACGGAAACGGCAGCACCTGTGTCCACCAGCGCAAGAACGGGAAAACCTTCTACGAACACTTCAATGACGTTGGCGGGAGAAGGCGGAGGACGCGCAGTTCTTCCCTCCGGAACTGCGGCATTTAGTTTTCCCCTTGCGTAGGGCCCTGTCGCCGGAGCATCGGCGAAATGGAACGTCGGCGAGCCGAAGGTGAACGGCGTGTCGAGTACTGAGCCCGAGGTGGAGACGATCCAGAAGAGACGTTGCTCAAGGGCGGCTCGGGATCGTAGTGGTACTGACGAACTGTGTTCTCAGGATGAAGCGGGCGCTGACGGCAAAGGCGAGCGACGTGACCCGGGAGCCCGCAAGCATAGTAAATTGGGCGATTGTCGGCGGTTCACCATGGGTTCGTAATGCGGCGTCGCGGTCGAGGGATCGGAGACTGAGGGGCCATGAAACGAGGTGGAGCATAAAATGTAGGGCCGTTCTGGTAAGACGATGTAGGAAGCGGACCGCGCGTTCCAGTGGTTACTTGAGCGTAAGTGAGTGGGGCTTGCACAGGAGCGATGGGAACACTAGAAGGCAGCGCTTCGGCGACTTTCTTCTCGATAACTTGGCGGATAGCCGGCGATATGGATGGCGCGTTGGCCGGCGCTAATTGCGAAGTGCAGACGGTCGGCTGAACTGGATGGAGGAGGGGCAGCTGGCGTGCAACTTCTTCGCTGGCGTGCAACTTCTTCGCGGATGAAGTCTTGAATATTTTGCATAAATTGAGACTGTTCCGCCGACGACGTAGCCAGTGCCAAGCCAGCAATGCCGGCAGGTGCAGCAGCCCGCCGCGTAGAAGCGCGTTGCTTTCGTAGCTCGTCAAACCTCTGGCACAGGGTTATAATGTCGGATACGGAAGTAGGGTCCCTGGCCGACATCATATAGTACGCATCATCAGTGAGACCTTTTAGAACATGTGTGACTCGTTCGGGCTCGGGCATGGACGGATTGACCCGCTTGCAGAGGTCAACCACGTCCTCAATGTAGCTGGTAAACGTTTCCTCGGGAAGTTGAAGCCGTGCATAAAGGCGTTGTTCGGCGCGGAGTTTGCGTACCGCAGGACAGCCGAAGACATCCGCGAAGTTCTTCTTGAAGACAGACCATGTCGAAAGATCGGCTTCGTGGTTTCGAAACCACAGATTTGCCACGTCCGTGAGGTAGAAGAGGACGTTGCTCAGTTTTATGGAATCGTCCCAGCGGTTGTAAGTGCTGACGCGCTCGAAAGAGGCCAGCCAGTCGTCAACGTCATGGTCGTCAATACCACTGAAGAAAGGTGGGTCACGGGGGCGTTGTGCCCCGGGACAGAAGATGGTGGCAGGAGTGGCAGCGATGGGCGCCGATGGTTGGCTGGGAGCGTCCTGCATGGTTGTGACCGAAGGCGGTAGCGTGCGGTTCCGAAGTTCCAGGGTGAAATTTTCGAGGAGGACTGGGGCGACGAGCGACACACCTCCACCAAGTGTAAGGTGTTTATTGGAGCACCAAGATCGTAGGCAATATCCGCAAACCAAAGCGACGGGGGTAGCGTTCGAACCAACAGCTTGCCAACAGTGCAGTGCCAACAAGGCTCCGGCTCCACTTCGTATACCTCTTCGGGTTGGCGCGCGAGCTGATGGCGATCGGGATTACTACAGTACCAATTAGTGGGCTCAAACAACTTACTCTGGCACACATCTGGTCAGAATATCCCCATTATATTCAAGTATACACCGATGGATCTGTGTCAACACGGGCATCCGCTGCAGCTGTGGTCATACCAGCTCAGAAAACGACTCTGCATTTCCTTTTAGGACATACCTCTACATCAACCGCTGCCGAACTTGTAGCCATACGGGAATCTATTCGCTACATATGTGGGGAACCACCTCAAAAATGGTGTATATTCACGGACTCGAAGACTGCATTAGAAATTTTGGAAACCTTCTTACGCCACACTACCTATCAGTCCCTGGCACTAAACTATATAAAGCTCATCACATCTGCCCAGCTGCAAGGCCACATGATAATGTTTCAATGGATCCCTCTCCACTGCGGCCTCCATGGGAATGAGCAGGCCGATGTTGAAGCGAAAAGCGCACTCATCAATGGCCTCCAAACAGCTGTGCCTTTTTCAAGAGCGGATACGACGTGTCTTCTAAAGAGTTGTATGAATATTGCTACAGCAGCTTACTGGGCTCAACCAGACGCCCGACACATCCGTCTAAGAAGGCTCGATCGAACATTTAAATTTAATGTTCCGCGTGATATTCCGCGTCATCAGGCATGCTTGATACATAGACTTCGTTTAAACGTGGCTTTCACGCGCAAGTACTTACATTTAATTGGACAGGTGGACTCACCGGAATGTTCAACTTGTGGCATCCCAGAGACTGCGGACCATGTATTATTGGTGTGCCCAGCGTATGCGAACGAAAGAAATGTGCTAGCTGCTTCCTTGAAGCGTTTGGACAAGAGGCCTTTGTCGGAGTAACTGCTGCTGGGCGCTTGGCAGGACAAGGGGAAGGGCGTCCAGGCAGTGCGTGCTCTTTGCCGTTATTTGAGCGCCAGCGGACTTGATTCGCGCTTGTAAAGCAAATTGCTGTGTCTGTATATATATTTCATATGCCTTCTCCCACATCGTCACTCATCATGACCTTCTTCATTCTCTCCTTCCCCTTCCCCAGTGCAGAGTAGCAGGCCAGATTTGAATTATTCGGGCCAACCTCTCTGCCTTTTCCTTTCAATAAATCCATCTATCTATCTATCTTGAATAAAGGAATGACTTTAGCCAGTTTTCATGATTTGGGCACAATACCGGAAGTGGCACTGAAGAACACCAACAACCAGTCAGGTCAGCACGGAAGCGGAGCACCGTTTTTGCTTCGTCGTCTTCTCCGAATCGCCCGTTCAAATCTTCGTCGTCTATGAATGGCATGTGTCAATATAATGTGCTGATATCCAGATCTCCATAGCAAAAATCGAGCGAGAAATTCGTTATGAATGCCATCAGGGTCACTGGATGTTTTTTTCAATATCCAGTATAAGGTTTAAAACAACCTGTAAGGAAACTACAATATCGTCGACAGAGGATAAGACAGGGTTACGAAACGAGGGATCGCTTGTGCGACTAAGCGCTACAAAAGCACCGAAACGATAGGCTAGATAGTCCGTAATTGAAATATCATCGACACACTTGAAATCAGGAAAAGAAGAGAAAACATACTGTGGCTTACGGATAGGCCAAGTGATAGATAAGAGAACTGCTTTGTGATCGGAGATAGCGTGTATTACTTCGCATTTGTAACTTATTCAGCAAGATTGGAAGAAAGGAAAATTAAATCTAATTATGCCCCATTACGCGTTTCTCCGTTAACTACTTGAGAGAAACCGAAAGTCCATGAAAATTTAGTAACTCTGTGCATGCTAGTATCTCTACCGGAGGCACGCAGGGAAGGTCAGTCAATGACAGGGGCCTTAAAATCACCCATCCACATGAATCTGGTAACACGTAAATTATACTCACACATCTACTGATTAATGCTACGTAAACTGTCGATAGGAGACACAGGAGGGTCGATACAAGGCAGACACGGCTATTGAACATCTTGAATGGATGATTTTGCACCAACCAGACTCAGTATCTGTGTGACTATGCATTATACCGACCTTACGATCTGACCGGACGAGCAAAGCAAAACCCTCTCCTTTACCTGCATTCCTGTCAGCTCGAAATGCAGTGTACCCAGGGGGAGTAAATTCAGTGTCATAAATGTTGTCATGTAACCAGGTTTCAGCGATACAAAAAAACATGAAGGGGAGTAGACAGAAATGAGCATGAGCAGACTAACACATTTATTAACGACGCTTCTGGAATTCAAATTTAATAGGGTTAGATTTTCTGTGGAGTCACAAGTGAGTCAAAGAGAAGGGGTGCTCAACAAAGAAGGCTTGGGCGAACTTGAACGATTGGTTTCTTGTAAAACTGGTGGCTTGTGTTGGAAGGTTGTGAGGGACGTTGTAACCTTGATCCAGATATTAGAAGCATCATCCCAGTCGTAGCGAACATTGTCAATAAAAATGTGATCATATTGCAGCATAGCCCGAGAACCATTGTTGCGAAAAGAAGCTGAAGCTTTCCAGTTTTTTTCTTAGACAGCGTACCATAAAAGAAACGTCCTCGGTAATATAAACGATGGAGTCGAGCTTCGAGACGTTTTTCATAACATTTGTTTTCTGTCGATAGTCTAGAAGTTTTAAAATAGGTGGAGGCGTGCTGTCGCTGCTGCTTCGGCCAAGTCTTTGGCGACGTTCAATCTGGGCCATTCAGTTTTAAGTTTATAGGTAAACAAATTGGAAACTTTTATCTGCAAGGTATGACCGTCGTCATCGTCTTCATCTGCCAGTCTATGCACAATTATGTTGTTACGTCTTGAACGGTTTTCTAAGTTGTCAATATTATTCATGAGGATTGTCACCGTGCAAGCTGAAAAAGAAAGCTCCAAACGCAACCCGTCATGCACTGTGCTGACCTCGTGATTGCAGGACAATGATTCAAGAGCTGGTACGCGCGATTCCAAAGCCTCAATGCGAGCTGAAAACTGGACCTTGATATCAGATACGTCACAAGCGATTTGCTCCTAGTTTGCAAGCAATTCTGAAAACATGGAAACAATTTTGTTTTCAGAACACTTAGTTCCGCTAGTGCACAAACTATCTGCACTTTCAGAACAAGCAGAACCACTTCTGAAGCGCGTTGCGCGCCTAACAGAGGACTGATCGTTCGTAGCTGGCTTGGCCGAGGAGCCATTTTTTTTTCAGAGGGCGGGGAGGGCCCCGGTTCAGCTCAATTAACAAAAGATTTCGTAAGCACTACCGAATTTCTAACTAACCGCACTGAATCTGTTTTCATAAATGAATATAATTCTAGCTCCCTTCCTGTAACATCTGGCGTCCCTCAAGGTTCCGTACTAGGTCCCCTTCTGTTTTTAATATACATAAATGATTTACCCTTTCAATTGTCCTGTAAAATCCGCATGTTTTCTGATGATTGTGTTCTTTATCAAACAGTTAATAACACCTCTGATCAATTATACCTCCAAAATGACCTTAACAAGATTCAGGATTGGTGCGAAACTTAACAAATGGAACTAAACCCTCACAAATGCAATGTATTGTCTTTTCATTGCCGCCGCAACCCACTCGTATCCGTTTATCAAATTGCCTCCGTTCCTGTGCTACAAGTGCTATCATACAAATATTTAGGCGTAACTCTGTGTACTGATTTGTCCTGAAAAACTCATATAACATCATTTCTTCAGCTAACGAATCCCTTGGTTTCCTAAGACGTCATCTTCGCGATGCTCCCGTGCACGTCAAGTTACTAGCTTACGAATCACTTGTGAAATCAAAACTATAATATTCATCACCCACTTGGCACCCACATCAAGCTTACCTGAGCAATGCACTACAACTTTTGCAGAGCCGCGCCGCCCGGTTTATTCATTCGTCATACCATTACCGCACCAGTGTATCATATCTGAAATCCCTTCCAGGTTTACAGCCACTCGATATACGCCGCCGCATAGCCAGTCTTTCGCTATTTCACAAATTCTTTTACAGCCATCTACTAACTGCACCCTATATGGTCCCACCGGCACGCATATCTCACCGCACTCTCCAGCATCTCCAGATCAGCCGTCCACGTGCGCGAAGCGTCACCTTCGCAAACTCATTTTTTTCACGCGCTGCTGCGGACTTGAATGGCTTTCCCGAAGAGACTGTAACAACAACCTGTCCGATAATCTTCGCATGAAAAGCCTACAGCTATTTTTCATCATAACACATGACTTTGTACCATCTCATCCAAAATTTGTATCCACCGCTTATGTACAATGCCCCTCAAAAGGGGTCTTTAGGGAAATATAAATGAAATGAAATGAAACACACGTGAACAAAACACAGCACTCGGTAAGCACGGTAGCAGCAGCAAGAACCGATTGTCAGATCAAACCCAATGAGCATCAGAAAGGTAACATACCTTCACGAGAAACAAGCAATGGCTAAACATTGTGTCGTTGCCGCTACCACCGAGCCCACTGGAGAAGACTTCCGTGTCCAGTGCTTTTAAGCCTTCGGTGCGAGACGTCACAGGCCCTCAGAACACGGCGATTGGTCAATCGATGTCAATGGTAGGCCAGTGAAGATCTTTCAGATTTTCGATGAGCGTGTAGGCGCACATATCTTCATTTTCAGGCACGAGGGCGATAGCGAGCCCCATTCAGTGGAGCGTATGGCAGCGGTGGCATCGGTGCAGCGCATACGACGACGACGAGAGGAGACGCCGACACAGTGCTGAACCATACCAGTCAAGGGAGTCTTACAACACAGCAATTGAGAATGGTGTGTAGAAGAATCTTTTGAGGGTTGTAGATAAGCACTGTGTTTGTGTCCTCTCGTCCTCATCGTATTCACTGCACCGATAATAGAAAAACACGTGAGTACAAATAAAAAGCTAGCTTGAAGGTAGGGTAATTCTGAAAAGTCAACACCGTTTGGGTTTTGAGTATGAATCCATGAACCTGTTTTTAACGATAAATTATTCTGATAGAGGTAAAAAATTTACAGTGGTCTAGCTTTAGTTAAGCCTAGGAGATTGCGAAAGCAATTGCTTCGGTGGCTTGAGAAGAAGCACGCATTTGTTTACCTTGAACAAAATTTCACGATGGTTGGCCATCTGCCGCAGCAGCAGTCCCTCTTGCCGCTTCGACCGTGGCTCGATTTGGTTCATGGCATGCCTGGCAATTTTCTGTTCAGGCTTCTCTTTGGTCTATCGTATTGGCAGCCTGTCTGACACTACTGCGGTCTGTCTTCGTGTGGTGGATTTACCGAAGTTTAATGAAGAAGTGCACAGAACAGCAGGAGAGGGCCTTGCAGTTTTACACGAGGCAAGATTGGCGGAGGTGATAGCATAGTGCTGTCTTGCCATGGTACAACGATGAAGGCAATTTTTGCCTCATAGAGCGAGATGAAGGCAGATATGCTGTTTTAAGCTCGAGATAAAACAGCATGCCTCGAACGTGTTCGTGGGGCCATCTCTATAGAACGTACGAGTTACAAGGTCCAGGCATTACGAGTTATTTCTCAAGAACAAACGCAGTAGCTCTGACTCTTCAAGAAGCATTGATAATAAATAACATTCTAGGAGGTTAGAAGAGGTTAAAATAATTTTCAAGGGGTTATAAATATATCCAATGAAAACTATATGAGTGGCGCCGTGCGCTAAATATTAAGCATGTTAAGAGTTATTATACCCGTCATGTTGAAAAATGATCGCTCATTGTATCAGAAACAATCGCCATTTGATCATAAGTTTGCTACCCACTGCAAATACTTGTTTACACAGGAAAAATATGACACATTATAGTGCAGTCTTTATGCTGAAGAGGAGCAAATCTTTTGTATTTTGTGCTACATGACCGGAAATACTATTTATATAAGCGTTTGAATATTTCGACAATATTATCGGCTACAGACAAGCCTGAGGAGTAGTCGAATAAGTTAAAAAAACTGAAAATGACGGTTTCGTTTTATTTATGTGCATCACCTAATTGTACCACATCCTGCTACTTAATATAGCCCCCGCCAAAAAGGTATCAATATTATTCTTTTAAACGTTACCGCACATGTTGTCGGCTACAATACTAACTTTCATGTATTAGCAGACTAGAATGAACATGCTGTCCTGATGACTGGAAAACAGCAAACTTGAGCTCTGTTTTAATTCCGGGACACCGCGTCTGCGGAAAATAATTACCCCACTTTGCTAACTTCGATTTACTGCAAACAGTGTTACCTTTTCTTCATTCGTTTGTAATGACCCAACCAATTCACAAAAAACTGGTAATTGGCAATTAGCATAGCTTTAGGCCATCCCTTAAGGAACTAGTATGTGTAATGTTAAGTCACAGGAAGTGTGTAGAGTGGGACAGAAAATTAAGGCGAGTTAATGGCATTCTACTGGAAATGAAAAATAAATGGCCATGAGCAGGGCACGTAGCACGAAAACAGGATTGCTCATAGTCGCTATGAGTAATTAGAATTTAATTCCAATGGAAAGAAAGCAAAGCAGGGGCGGCAGAAAGTTAGCTTAACGGATGAGGTAAATAAGTTCGCAGGGGTCAAGTGGATGCTTCTAACGCAAGACCGGGTAAACTGTAGGAAAATGAGTGTGGCCTTCATTCTGCAGTGGGTGTAGTTCGGCTGCTGATGATGATAACTTCAGGCTAAAGATGTCTCGATACCGACTCATTCAAGGTTATAACACAGCTTCATGAGTCAATAAACGAATTATTATCTACTGACGCTTTATTTAAAGATTAATTAGAAGGTTTTGTTCGCATCGCCCCCGAAAAAAACTGCATAAAAAATTGGCTGCGGCTTAGCTCAGCTCTGCCAGGATGTGCGTAGCGAGGGGTACGCTTCCCTGGCTGAGCTCGTTGTGCTCTTTGTTCAGTAGCCAAGTGTCGGGCGACAACCTCAGAATCGGAAGAGTTAACCCTCTCTTGTTTGTACCTCCGTTTAGCACCGGCTTGGCTCTCCTCTGCATTCATGTAAAACTTTGTGTCGCAGCCTCCTATTTTTATCTCTGCTTTCTATACGCAATGCCGCGCATGCAGATGCACTGCACGGTTTGGGGGATAGAGTGGCGTGCAATGGTTACCTAGGTATCAGGGCATGCGCGCAACTGCTCATTCGCGTGACGTGACGCACGGCTCAGGCAGTGGAGCGGGGGCGAGGCCGCGGTGATGGCTAAGCGCACGCCGCCCATGCTGCTCCCCTCTGGTTGCCATGGTAACGACGCATGCGCACAACTGGTAGCCCAGTGTAGCTCTCGCACACAATATGTACCAACCTTCCACACCACCGCAGCAGGACCATTCGTTCCATCTCATAATCCCGAGGTAACAGCGCCCAGCGCGTGAAAAAAAAAAAAAAAAAAAAAAAAAAGATATTCGTTCAACCTTTCACGCGCCGTATTAGAAGTTCTAGGATCTTTTTTAGACTTTCTACTATTATCAAATTATGATAACACAGTATCCAACATAGCATCTAAATTATGACTGCTCAATTATGGTTGCTGATTTATAAACAAAATTAGTTGCCCTCTTGACGTAGTTTTTCTTCAGACCAACTTACTGTCTCGACTTAAGTGATGTCTGTTATGGCAGGTGGAAATTAATATAAAACCATTTCACTCTATCTAATTTGTATTCAATGAGAATTTAGTTAAAAGAGCCGAATGTTTCAGGAACCCTGTTTTTTTTATGGTGATTTAAGCTGCTGCGCACTCATAGACAACATCACTAATGAAGCATTTCAACAGCAAGGAATCATTAAACGCCGTTTCTTGATAAGTCCCTTACAAAAATGCATGTAGGGTTTCTATAGAAATTCGAAAGCGTTGTGTCAATACACGCTGTTGAAAGTCTGTCGATAATCGGCAACATCTTGGATGATGCAGTGTTGACCTCTTGTTGAGCGCTTATGAAATAGTGGCCCATGTGTTTCTTAAGAGCGCTTTTGGAATTCGCGCAACTGAAATTCTGTTGATTTCAGGCTCAAATTCTTCAGAAACTCTGCAAGTGACGCTTTTTGATTTTCTGCTACCTTTCCACTCCTGAACAACAGAAAATAGTACACGACCATCGGTTTGCCAGGAGCAGACACGGGGTGATTTTCATTAATGCAAAAGTAGCATCTCCTAGCTGCGATAAGTCACCACATTCTATGTTCTGCCCGACCAATCAACAATCCTGTCTGATCAGTGCTGGTTAATGATAAGCATAGTGAGGCATAAAAGAACAAAACAGATCTTGATCTTTTAAGCCCCATTATACTTACTCACTCATTAACCTACACTAAACTGACTAAATTGTTGATTGGTCGAGCAGAACATAGAATGTGTTGACTGACCGCAGCAAGGATATGTGCTGTGCTACTTTTGCATTAATGTAAACCACCTCGTGCCTGCTCCTGGCTAACCGTTGATCGCGCAGCATTTTCTGTTAATCCGCAGCGGAAAGGGAACACAAAATAAAAAATGCGCGTTAATGAGAAAGAAAAAATATGCATCTTTGGTGAACCCATAACATAAGCTGGTTTGTTTATTTGCTTTATTTCAATTCATGTGCAAGGTATGACGCCAGGCTGTTCTTTGCGTAAAACGCTGATACGTCCGGGAACTCCTCGCATGTGATGCTGAAATAAACAATATAAATCATAATTAAGCTGCGGTATATACTAACCTAAAAATAGAGCAAAGGCATTTGTGCGCTGCTCCACGTCATAGCTCAAGAAATTCCTTGTCTAAAATGAGTTGTCACTGTCTTTCACTGCTTAGACGGCATCGACCGCCGCCTCCACAGCTCGGCAGCACTACCACATCGTTCATTTCTCCCTGATAAACAATATATGCTGCTGTCAAAGATCCCATTGTGAATATAAATAGCAAAGCGCAGGTCACAAGCATTACTACCCAGAAAACTTGAAGCAAAATTACCAACTATAGGCACTAAAATGAGTGGAAACAAAAACAAACACTGCAAAAATGGCGGAGCTGCACAGATTCAATAATCCACAATGTGTGACAGAGGCATATTATGATCTCGATAATGTGTCCGTCTCAGCGCGAGTAGCGTATCGAAAGAGTACAGCACTGTGCCGAACAATCCGTCAAAAACGGTCACCGGTTAAAAAAAAGAAAGAAAATGTCGCCATTCCAGCTGGCGTTCCATCGGCCCCAGCGTCCGCGTAGAGACAAGCCTCGTTCTCTCTCTCTCCCCCTCCTTTTTTTCCGACGAGGCTGGTTTGTCTGCTAGAAATATTTACATGCGGGCTTCACCTTGTAACACACACTGTACAAGACTGGCACAAACACGAATAGGAAAAAGTAAAACACTCACCAAAGTGCAGACGCTCCCTCCGCCCGCGCCGGATTTTCGCTTAGAATCCAAAACGCCTGCGACTGTTGAACTTCTTAAACACGTCCTCCTTGCGCAGAAGCTGCCGCCCAAGAGCGGAGTCCTCCGAAGACTTAAATTCGTACGTTCGCGCTCCAATTTGAACAAAACAATCTTCGTGATAATCACCAGCGAAAAACCTACATACGGTGCTTCGTTCACAGTGCAAGATGCGACCATGGTGGCGGGAAAACGCCAACTGAACTGGCACATCGCCGCACTCAGCGTACCCGCGTCTGCGTGCAAAGAAAACGGGGCGCAGAAGAACAGCTTCGGTGAAAAGCCGCCACCCCCGCTGCGCGACTGCTGAAGCCAAGGTCATCTCCGTGAAAACAAACCACGGAGAAGGCAGAGAGCGGAGACCAAGCGGGAGCAACCCCTCCTCCCTCCCCCCTTTTTCCCCCCAGCCGACAGGAAGCGACCCTCGACCTCTCCGGACATGCTGGCGCCGTTCGCGGGGCACGGGGGAAGTGGGATGCGGACAGGAGCAAGGCGGCGGCCGAATGCTTCTTTGAAAAGAAGAGTCGCCGTTAGAAGACGCATGCAATCTTGTTTTTTTCTTCTTTTTTTTTCATACGCGAATGGTTTTGCTATGCGTGTTAACTCTATAGCATCCGTGGGATCAATCGGTGATTATTAGAACCCTTCAATGTTTAAAGTGACTTCATTTTAGCATGGTGTCCACTTTAAGAAAGGAAAGAAAAGAAACAAATTACAGTAAAACTCTCCAAAGACATAGAGCGGTGGAGGATTCCAATACAGACTGCACCTCATTTTGCGGCAATAAGCTACGGGCAAAAATACCTATGCTTGGGCAGAATGTCACCCTGAAGCATATATATAGTGAACTTTGGAACTGGTTTAAAAAAGCTCTGTCCTGCCCTACATGGTAGGTTCAATCTAGGATCCTGTTTGTTAGTATGATGACTCACTGAACTTGTTTTATGGTAAATATAAAATATGTCCTACCACTAAAGTTACCTTCTGCGACATACAGAAGCTGATCCATTACGGATTCTGATTGACATTCAACGATGTATTTGCATTATTAGTGGAGGCTTTGCCATCAAGAAGTTTTTAGGGCGTATTTTCACTGTGTTGCGAAGCTTGAGCTAAGTGTGCACCGTTAATATGTACTTTTATATAACATGAACGAGCACGCAACTGCATGCTGCTCTTATATTTCCCTTTGCAGAATGGGGCCAATAGTTGATTACAAGTGAGACAAAAAATTCATAACGAAATTGTCACATCATGCTCTTATCATTTGTGCCTAAAACTACTTAAAAACATGGGTCAGCATGAACAGTACACGCTAATTGTTCGTGAACGTTGAAAACTGACAACAAAAAGCACATAGAAAAAATTGCACAAAAAGTCTATTGGGTAGAACACAATGAAAATTCTGTTGGCCCTGTAAAGATTGCATTCAGCTGGGGTTGAATGTCTATCGAAATTCAATAAATTCAAAAGGCGGTCAATAGTCCAACAATAGAGTTTCAAAACTCATTTTTGTAAGGGGTGTCACACGAACCTTAAAGTCTAGAATAATCTCCAAGGCCAGCCTTACAGCTTGCCTCTATAATACGAAATGCAATCAGCGTCTAAATAAGTAACTATTTTGAGTCAGTTCAAAACTTGCCATAGTCCATCCTTTCCCTATATTGTTTGCATCAAAGTGTGTCACTACTAAAGGAAACTCAATTTTTCTCGTTATCTTTCTTGCATTCTTTACATAACAGTGCCTTGCAGTTTGCAGCTCATTGCACCGTTCCCACCCATAACACCCCACCCGAATGCGTCATCCCTGCCAAATTTACCTCATCCTCGCAAGAACGCTAAAATATCAAACCACATTTGCAATCATCTATAAAAGACTGAAGATATTCGCTACTCATAAAATTATTGAAACTAACTTCTAGCATTTTCAAACATTGCTTAAAATGATGTTCATTGCCTAAATTCATCGCAATACGGTTTCACAAATGTCTTTTTTTGTTGTGCACCAAAAATATGTAGCCTTTGTGAATTTAGTAGCTTATTCGTCTATTTGTATTTAAAATTGTTAAATGCATTTCTTAAATAACTTGTGCAGGGATCATGCATTGTGCTGTTTCCATGCCGCCCACCCCTTCGTAATGCCTGCATGAGCGTGTAGGGTAGACATAATTAAATAAAATGTGCAAGCATGTTTTCTATTTTGCACACAGAATGAATTGGTGGTTTGCAAAGAAATAACTTAAGCCGTACGACTGCTTTTGTTCATGTAAAAACTTTCCATTTCTGTTCAGCTGCACGGAGGACGACTACGGGGACAAGTCGCCTAAGAAAAGCCTTACAGAAAAGTACCCTTTATGCTGTGTCAGAAGCAACGTGGGAGGAAGTTTGGGAGTTGGTGTGAATAACAGACCTGAGTTCCCACCTTTTACAGTTCATGGGGCTTAAAGATGAACATTTGTAGGTTCAATGCCTAGAAAATAAACAATATACCAAAAATAATCAACAATACACGACTCTGATTAAGATTGTGTAAATGCTTAAATCAAAAATATAAGATTGAAAAAGCAAAGAAATAGTAAGGAAAAATGCTAACAGTGTTTTCTGTAAACGTTAGGCGATGTGATGCAGCGATGCTTCAAACATATTTGGTTGTCATGATATGTAAGCCAATACATATGCCAATTCGACCTCTGTGTTTTATTTGACAACCCAAGACACATGCTCTGTCTGGGCAAGTTTTCTTTCCCAAGAAAATATTCTAGCGATAATGAATCGTAAAAGGAGTTTTTGGAGAGCATCACAATATATTGTCGACAATTATTTCTCACGAATTCTATATTTCGGCATCCACTAAGCTGATTTGAGAAAAAAGTAGGAGAATTGTGCATGACGGTTGGTATTATATGAGCTTTTGTTATGTCAATTTACACCAATGGCTGTCAAAGGGGTCCCGTGACGGAATTCAGTGTGTTGCGTAGCGGTATGCACATCACAAGATCATGGTGCTCAATACACTGGCGGGCCGGATCTTTATTACAAAAGGTAGTCGACTGTTTCTGAACCAAATGTAGATGAAAGATTTAGTTGCAAGAAAATGTTAGTTATTTTCAAAGCTTTAGCGGGTCATAATGTTTGCTCAGCTAGAGTGACGCATTGTGAGACTTGGTTCGACAGAAGTCGGCTCAAATTTTACATCAGCACGTGGGATGGTTAGGAGGCTGCATCAAGCGTCACTGAAACATGTCTGCCGCTTAAAACTCTTCATATCGATCAACAACAAAAACAGAAATATATTGTCCATAGAGACCTAGCTTGAATCAGAAATCTACGTTTCAACTTTCGGAACCGCTTTCTTCTTTCTGCGCTGAGGTCGTGGCAGTTCAAGAAGCACTCTGCGCCATGGCTACCATAACCAAGCTCCCTGCGGCACATATTGCCATCCGCACTGAGACACTTCAAGCAGTAAGTCTTCTCCGACGTGTGAAACGTTGCCGCAAAATATGTCAGTATGTACTGAGTGGGTGCCACGGGACCTGCTGTCTTCCCAAAGTCAAGCAGATTAAGCGACCCGCCTCGTGAACCAAGACGCATCAATGCCATGGCTACTTGAAGTGGACGACGCTACCCTTTTTTTTTTTATCAAGAAAGGAACACCTCCGGTACCACACACGTGCTCTTATCCCTCCCTGTGTGGTATCCTTTCCCCGCGGTCTGACCTGTGCAAAGGAGGTTGCGCTTAGGAGGATCCGGGTCTGTGTTGACCTCACACCAGCTGTCACTAGGACGGGGTCCCACTTTCGACACTTGTATCCCATCTCAGGGTGTCCAATCTGCAAAAACGAAAATGTTGAAGCCGACATTCACCGCATGTTGTCGGACTGCCCAGCACTGAAACCGACACGAATCCGGCACCTGACGATTGCTGGAATTTTTAGAAAGCAATCCTGCCTCATAATCGCTTGGACGCAGGGACCTCATCATCACTTACTCCTGGGCTTCATAAAATCACCCTTTTTCCATTCATTTCATCATTTATTCATCCTTCATCTTATACCCTACTTATGCTCTGAGGCAATAAATATCGTTACCAAAAAACAACAGCCGCCTTTGAATTCATACTTCCTATAGTTGTATTCGATATTGAGGGGCCTATTGCACTAGTTACAATTCTTTGTCGCAGAAACTCAGTGTTGTGACGCCCTAGTGGCCCTAGTGGCGTCACTATAGGATCAATGGCACCAATTTCGGTTGGCGATATGCCGTCCCCCCTCCCCTTTGAGCGTTACACTATCGTTTCCTTTGTCATGCTTTCATGATATATTTTCCCTGGGGTACTTTTCCTGCCTAGCTCACGAGGCCCATGACCTGATGGAAGTGGAGGAAAAGTTTTCTTTTCAGTTTTTAAGGCTTCCGCATAACGAGCGTACCCACGACTCATAATTCAGCAATACAGTAAATCAAAAGGACATAGTATGTTTTTATTTTCGAAAACCTCAGTAGAAAATGAGAGGCATGTCCTATTTATTATCGAAACAAGGGTTTGCCTGAGTAACAGTAAACAGGGCTAGTAGTTTTCAGCAGAAAAGATTCCGAATCAGTAACATAAGGGTGAACTATAAACCACGATAAAGGCAAAGTTTGGGCACCTAGAAACACTTGAATCCATACAGTTTCTATTAGTAAAAGAACTGTAACCTTGGACCGAGGCATATACAATTAACTAAAAGGAGCTGAGGTGACAGATGCCGTCAGTGTTATAATGTGATGGTAATGTAGGCTATTTAGAGCACGTCTGGCATATCAGAACAAGAAATAACAATGAGAGCTGTTAAATGTCCCATCTCCTGGTTTATGTTCGTTTCGCTGGTTCCACCATCTGACCATCTGACCATAAGAACTTAATGAACTATGGAACACAAAAAATAACTGCACCTGCATCCGCTGGATTGACAAAGGATAAAAGAATAGTGAATAAAATAAAGTTATACTATTTAATCTCGCTTGCTGAGTATTCAAAGAAATATCACTTGAGAACTAAAGCAAAGTCGGTTCTTTTACCACCCCCACCGTATCGCCCTAAGGAGCGTCGTAATAATCGTAAGAGGACACGATGCGACACTGAAGCGTTCTTCGCAAAAGCTCCTTTTTTTTACGACGACCCATACGGCTTCTCTGAATGGCACTGGAAACTTTTCTGCGTATACTGCGCACTCTACACATAACAACGCCGCCTGGAGCTAATTAGGAGTTTTCTGCAAACGTCACAATAACGCCTACGTATGCTCTTTGCTACAACGTGCTTAGTGCGACGTGAATAATTTAGCTTTAAACAGTTCTGTTTGTTAACAATGCGTCATCGTCCAAACCATGAAGCAAATAAGTAGTACAGGCATATTTACATGCGTACTTAGTTTGCCACAAATAAGGAAACGACTTCATAGCTAAAGGCTAAATGCTTGACCAGGGCTAGGAGACCCAATACATAGAAACAGCGTATAGGGTTCAAAAAAATGAGGTAACCTTTCGCCAAGGAAGTAGAGAAAGAAATTACATAAGTACTATTTTCACTATATATATATATATATATATATATGTGTGATATAAAGTATTTAGGCAGATTTCCCTTTTAACATGAAAGAAAAAGAAACTAACACCATCAATGTGAAATTTGATCAAAATATAGCAGAGCGGATAAATGAAATAAACTGCCAAATTAGATAGCAGTGCAGGTCCCACATTTGCAAAGGGAATGGGCACCTGCCTGAAGCTGAAAGCTTTGGCGTACTAATATTTGTTGAGCGCCGCAAGCAATCCTGCCTCATAATCGCTTGGACGCAGGGACCTCACCATCCCTCACTCCTGGGCTTCAAAAAAACAACCAACCTTTTTTCATTCATTTAATTATTTATTCATCGTTCATCTCATACCCTACTTATGCCCTGACACAATAAATATTGTTACAAAAAAACAACAGACGCCTTTGAATTCATACTTCATAGAGTTTGATTCTATATTGAGGGGCTTATTGCACTACTTACAATTCTTTGTCGCAGAAACTCAGTGTAACAAGCGGAGGGGGGGGACAGCCGTCGATGTAGCTTAGTTGGAAGAGCACTGAACGCGACATTCGGAGGTCGTGGGTTCGACTCCCACCATCAGCGCGTTGTTTTTCCTTCCGCTTTGCATTTAATGCTCTTTATTCCAGTAATCACCATAAGACGAAATTCCTGTAAATGTTAACAGTAAAAACGAAAAAAAACTAACGTTTGCCATGCACTCGTAGACTGTTCGCTCCTTTAAATGCTATATATATATATATATATATATATATATATATATATATATATGGTTTGGTTTGTGGGGTTTAACGTCCCAAAGCGACTCAGGCTTTGAGAGACGCCGTAGTGGAGGTCTCCGGAAATTTCGACCACCTGGGGTTCTTTAACGTGCACTGACATCGCACAGCACACGGACGCCGCTCCCTTTCGCCTCCATCGAAACACAGCCTCCGAGGTCGGGTTCGAACCCGGGTACTCCGGCACAGTAGTCAGGCGTCTTACCACTGCACCACCCCGGCGGGGCTATATATATATATATATGAAGGAAATAAGCCAACAGTCGGCGAGGCCATGGAAAGCGTTGGGTATGGTACTTTATCTTTTTTTTATGTTTTACTTGGATAAGCACAGAAATTAGTAATGTAATCTGTTTAGGGGAAAGATAATTAAACACAAAGTAGAAGAAAAAACAACGTGCCGATGGTGGGAACCGAACCCACGACCTCCGAATATCGCGTCCGGTGCTCTCGGGGTCTCGGCTCTGGCAGTCTTGAAGCCACAGGTAGCGTAAGAGGGTTCTAGCACAGCTGTCGCCCTTGCTCTTGATCACGTTCTACGTGATGCTGGCGGTAACAAAGGACGTTCCACGTCCGCCGCTGTGACTGAGGGTGGCGCTGGTGAACACTCTCAAGGTTCGTATACAGACAACATAAATACCCAAGCAAGTAGCAGGGGGTACGGCGGCCTATGTAGCTCAGTTGGAAGAGCACCGGACGCGATATTCGGAGGTCGTGGGTTCGGTTCCCACCATCGGCACGTTGTTTTTTTCTTCTACTTTGTGTTTAATTATCTTTCCCCTAAACAGATTACATTACTAATTTCTGTGCTTATCCAAGTAAAACATTAAAAAAAAAAGATAAAGTACCATACCCAACGCTTTCCTTTGCCTCGCCGACTGTTGGCTTCTTTCCTTCATGTATTATAACGAGTACCCTCATTTCCCCTATATATATATATATATATATATATATATATATAAGGTGCAGCGCTGGCGTAGCGGTAGAACATCCGCCTTGCACATAGAGTTTCTTACTCTTACCTAGAGGGAAAGCTGTGCTGCCGTCTATGGGAGTTTACATGGAGTTTCCAGACGGCCAGTTCAGCCACCATGGGCGCTCAAAGCATCATGGGCCGGAGAGCTACCGAGTGCAGAACTACAACTTTTGGCCAAAACTAATGCAAAGATAAACGTTGTTCTACCGTAAATAATGTCCTAAGATTGAATATTGTGGCAATAATTGCAAAAAGAGAGAGAAACAGCATGTCAGTGTGATATTTATCCAATATAAGCGCGGGCTCTTTCTCCTATTGGCTTAGTTTTGAGCAGCACAAATACCAATATTTCGCACTTAATAGGCAAAATTTGAAACAGAAAAACGTTATAAAAATATTTATGGTTGTGCGCTTACTTAAGGAAGTTTTTAGTGGCATTTCGGAAAACAAAAACCATTTATTGGCGACGTCTGCTTTTGCGCCTTCGCTACTATGGCTTTCGCGGTCTATGTACGCACCTTCAAATGATGATGATGACGAAAAAGAAACATTGCAGTAACGCCACTCCACGTACCCGAGAAAAACCGACTGTCCCGCAACAAGTAGCACACCGGCCCATGATTCTTAGCGCGCCCATGGTGGCTGAAGTGCAGCGCCCTCAGCTTTCCCTCTAGTTAGTGTAAGGAACTCTATGGCCTTGCATGCAAGAGGACCGGGGCTCAAATCCCGGTGCCCCGCAATTCTCCACCGGATTAAAAAAATATCAGCGTGTCGATGGAATTGCATCGATGGGGTGCAACCTGATGCCGGTGAACACCTCCGGCAACGCACTCCCTCACCAGAACAGGAGTTGGCCACCCTGGTGCAGCAACTGGCCGCCACTTCCCATGATTAGGTCCATAAAACACCGGCCCTCAGTTACCAGCGGCTGCGGAACAACTGACCACGGCGACGTTTAGACCTGTGACGCAGCAGGGGGTGCTAAGAATTCGTGGCTCCGCTGGACAGGCCAAAATTGGAAACTGACCATCGCAAAGTTTAACGCTAGAACCCTAGCTAGTGAAGCTAGTTTAGCAGTACTGTTAGAGAAACTAGAGGGTATGAAATGGGATGTCATAGGGCTTAGTGAGGTTAGGAGGCCGAATGAGGCATACACTGTACTGAAGGATGGGCATGTAGTGTGTTATCGAGGTTTAACGGAGAGGCGAGAACTAGGAGTAGGTTTCCTTGTCAATAAGTTATTGAGGGTAATATAGATGAATTCTATAGTATTAATGAGAGGGTGGCAGGCATCGTAATTAGGCTTAATATGCGGGATAAACTGAAGGTTGTACAGGCCTATGCACCTGCATGTAGCTATGATGACCAGGAAGTTGAAAGCTTCTACGAAGATGTAGAATCGGCAATGCGAAAAGTAAAGACGCAGTATACTGTACTAATGGCTACTTCAATGCCAAGGTAGGAAAAAGCAGGCAGGAGACCAGGCAGTAGATGACTATGGCATTGGTTCTAAGTTAAGATGGGGATTTCTGAAGACGCTCTCCAACTTTCCCATTCACATTTTTTACCTAAAGTCAATATTCATTAAATTAGAAAAATTAACATAATTAGTTAATTAAGCAATCTCAAAACAAAATTTGTTTGTGGTGCGCAAGGTGGCTGAAAATTGTATGCAACTGGCTAAATTTGGCATTTTTTAATCCTTGGTTCAAGTTAGCGGGGACACCCATATACATATATACATATATATATATATATATATATATTGTAAGAATGGGGGGTTTATTTAGCAGATCAACAGGACTTGATCAGCAGGAGTGGGCAGATCAGCGGCGAACACAGCGGCAGTAAACACAGTCAGGTCCAGCACGCGCAGCGATCACGATGCCACTGACTGGCATGTTCCTCGTGCACTTCTTCCTCCTCACAATTACCCGCGGGACGAAGAGGAAACATCCTGGCGACTTACGGTGTGAGCAATACGGCAGGGTTGTAATAGGGTGCGAGGCGCTGGACGTGAACAATCTCGCGTCCGCGCCGGCGTAGATCATGGGACGGCGTAACAGGTTCCACCACGTAATTAACCGGAGAGGTGCGCTCCAGAACTCACTATGGGCCATGGTATTTAGCAAGAAATTTTGAAGACAGTCCAGGGGCATTGGAAGGTATCCATAGCCACACAAGAGCGCCAGACGAGAAGTGCGGTGTCGAGTGTTGGCTGTCATGGTTGGATTTATGGCGGTACTGGGTGTTAGCCGTGAATGCGCGGGCGATTTGTCGACAGTCTTCCGCATGCTGGGCTGCTTGAGACGCAGGTATATACTCTGATATGTCTGGCTGATACGGGAGTATGGTGTCGATTGTAGCAGAGGGGTGACGGCCGAGAAAAAAAGGAGAGAAGCCAGTAGTAGACTGCGTTGCGGTATTCTATGCGTACGTGACATACGGAAGGACGAGGTCCTAGTTTGAGTGGTTGGAGGAGACGTACATAGAGAGCATGTCGCCAAGAGTGCGATTGAAACGCTCAGTGAGGCCATTAGTCGGGGGATGATAGGCGGAGGTGATTCTATGAATAATGTTGCACTTGGTTAGCAAGGCTTTCACAACGTCACTCAAGAAAACGCATGCTCTGTCGCTGAGCAGCTCTCGAGGGGCGCCATGGCGAAGAACAAATCGCTGCAAAATGAAGGAAGCTACTTCTGACGCTGTGGCAGATAGAAGTGCGGCGGTTTCTGCATACCTCGTCAGATGATCAACGGCTACGTTAGCCCAGCGGTTGCCGGCCGCAGTGTAGGGAAGCGGCCCGTACAAATCAATGCCGACGCGGTCGAAAGGACGTGGTTGGCTGGGTAACGACAGCAACTCTCCAGCAGAACGTTGAGGAAATGGCTTGCGACGTTGACAGGTGAGGCATGAGCGAACGTACTTGAGTACAAAGGTGTACATACCCCGCCAGTAGTAACGCAGCCGGAGACGAGTGTATGTCTTGAAGACGCCCGCGTGACTGGATTGCGGGTCAGCGTGGAAATAGACACAGATTTGTGAACGTAGCTGCCGGGGAGTAACTAGCAACAACTTGCGGCCATCTGCGCAGTAGTTGCGGTGGTAGAGAAGGTTATCACGAATGGCGAAGTGGGAAGCATGGCGGCGGAGATCACGCGATGGAGAAGCAGCTGTAGGATTGGAGATAAAATTGAGGATAGAGTTTATCCAAGGATCTTGCCGCTGCGCTGACGGAATGTCATTGATGTGAAGCGATGGCGGGGAATAGTCGGAAGGGGAAAGGCTCGCGACCTCAGCTGCAAGGGGGCAGCGGTAAAGTGCATCGGCGTCGTGATGTTTGCGGCCAGAGCGGTAAAAAACACGGACATCATAATCCTGAAGGCGAAGAGCCCATCTTGCCTCTCTGCCGGACGGGTCTTTCAATGAGGAAAGCCAGCAAAGCGCATGGTGGTCCGTCACTACGTCAAAAGGGCGACCAGAGAGGTAAGGGCGGAATTTAGTAAGAGCCCAAATAATAGTTAAGCACTCTTTTTCAGTAACAGAGTAATTGGATTCAGCCTTCGTGAGTGTACGGCTAGCATAGGCGACCACGTATTCAGTATAACCTGCTTTGCTCTGAGCGAGCACAGCGCCGAGACCAATACCACTGGCGTCTGTGTGGACCTCAGTAGGCGCTGTGGGGTCGAAGTGACGTAGGACAGGCGGTGCCGTGAGGATATGTCTTAAAGCACTGAAGGCATCGTCGCACGCAGGTGACCACGACGAAAGGTCAGAACTGCCGGACAGAAGTTCTGTCAAGGGAGCAGCAATGGAAGCAAAATTCCTTATAAAGCGGCGAAAGTAAGAGCACAGCCCGAGGAAGCTACGTAGACCTTTGATGGAAGTCGGTTTGGGAAACGCTGCTACGGCACGAAGTTTGCCAGGGTCTGGAGATACACCTTCTTTAGAAACAACGTGACCGAAAATGGTGAGCTGGCGAGCGGCAAAACGACATTTTTTTCAAATTCAGCTCTAGTCCGGCATCAGAGAGGCAGGTCAAAACGTGCTTCCGACGGTAGAGGTGTGTGTCAAAGTCACGAGAAAAGACGACAGTGTCATCGAGGTAGCAGGGGCACGTCTTCCACTTTAGGCCACGCAAAATGGTGTCCATCATCCGCTCAAATGTTGCCGGAGCATTACAAAGGCCAAACGGCATAGCTGCAAATTCGTACAAGCCGTCGGGAGTTACAAAGGCAGTTTTGGGGCGATCAGCTGCTTCCAATAGCACTTGCCAGTACCCGGAACGTAAATCTAGGGAAGAAAAAAGTTCGGCGCCTTGCAAACAATCGAGAGCGTCGTCGATGCGTGGGAGAGGATAGACGTCCTTTCGCGTAATCTTATTAAGGCGGCGTTAATCGACACAGAAGCGGATAGAACCATCTTTCTTTTTTACGAGGACAACAGGTGGGGCAGAAAGGCTGATTGAGGGCTGAATCACGCCATTCTGGATCATTAGGTCGACTTGCTCTTCAATAGCCTGGCGTTCGGTTGCAGACACACGATAGGGGCGCTGTCGCAGTGTTTCGTGGGTGCCTGTGTCGATGCGATGAGTGATTGTAAAAGTTTGACCAACTTTGATGAGAGTTGGAGGAGCGAAAGTGATGTAGTAGGTTCAAAAGCTGAGTGCGCTGCTCTGGAGGAAGATCGGCGTCGATGGAACGGAGGAACAAGTCTGTAGAGAGGGGAGCGGGCGCAGGTGAAGGGGGCTGAGAGCAGTCACGGCACAGTGCGGCGCGTCGTCAGGTTCCTCAGAGATCAGAAGAGATGCGATTGGCTGGATACTTCCCAGGCATTCGCCATGGCGCAAAGCAGTAGGGTAGTTAAATGGGTTAGAGACCCATAGCATGGAAAGGCCAGCGGAAATAGCGAGCACTGCGTAGGGCAACGGAAGGCACTTGCGGCGCAGGAAAGTATGGGCTGGTGTGAAGAGAACGGTGTTACCGCTAATAGAGGGACAAACGACACGAACAAGCACTGAAGAGCAGGGATGAAGGTCGATATCTTCGGCGACGAGGGCTTTAGCACAGGAATTTGATTGATCAGCGTCTGGTAAGGCATCGGGCACAGTCGAGAACCCCACTTCAACTCGAGCACAATCGATAATAGCAGCATGACGCGACAGGAAATCTCAGCCTAAAATTACAGCGTTCGAGCAACTTGGCAGCACGACGAACTCAATCGTATAAAGGGAATTCTGGATAACTACTCGAGCGGTGCACGCTGCTAAAGGCTTGATATGCTGAGCGCTGGCCGTTCGCAACGAAAGTCCCGCAATTGGCGTCTTCACTTTCTTTAAAGTGCCACATAGTTTTGCGTCCATTACCTAAATCGCAGCACCAGTGTCAATTAGAGCCATGACAGCAACACCCTCGACGAAAACTTCAGTTAGGTTTGTCGGCGACAGATGAGGACTTAAGACGTTCGACGGGGTCGCAGTTCTCGCCTCAGGAACTGCGGCCTCTAGTTTTCCTCATGTGAAGCGTTCTGTCGACGTCGCATCGGAGAGATAGAGCGGCGTCGCGGCGACGGTGAACGGCGGTCGGACATGGCTGAGCGGTCTGGGGAGAAATGAGGCTCAGTAGGCGCGGAATACTGAGGCGTCGGAGACTAGTATGCAGAACCATGAGTAGGTGGTGCCGACACCGGGAGGCGGTTGCGGCAATAATGAGAAATGTGTCCAGCAAGCCCGCAAGTGTAACAAATTGGCCGGTTATCCGTCGTGCGCCAGGGATTACGGGGTCTTGGAGCCGGTCGCATAGACTGCGCAGGTTCTCGCGCAGGCGCAGGAGGCGGCGGCTGAACGTAGGCAGGTGGCGGTGGAGCATATGTAGGTGGCGGTCGGGCCGCAACAGCCGCATATGTTAACGGCGCTGCAACAGGCATGGATTTAGGGGCTGGAGGAAGAGATTCAGCTACCTGTTCTTGAATAATGTGGCGCAAACAGGGAGTTAGGTGTGAGGAAGGTCCTTGATGGCAGGACATAAGGGAGAGCTGTCGAGCAACTTCTTCCCGAATGAAGCTCTTAATTTGTTTCAGGAGCGCAGAATGTTCGCCTGCATCTGTCAGGCCAGCAAGGGACTCAGAGTGCATGATGTTCGCGCGAGTTATGGCCGTTTGTTTCCGCAGTTCATCATAACTTTGGCACAGTGTGACCACTTCCGCCACGGTGCGGATATCTCGAGCCGACAACATCTGAAAGGCATCGTCATCGATGCCTTGCAGAATGTACTCGATCTTCTCGGCTTCTGATATCTGTGCGTTAAAGCGCTTGCACAAGTCGACGACGTCCTCGATATAACTCGTGAAAATTTCGCCAACCTGCTGAGACCGCGCACGCAAGCGCTGTTCAGCGTGGAGTTTCCTCACAGCTGGTCGGCCGAAAACTTCAAATAAGCTGGCTTTAAACGCGGACCATGATGGAATGTCCGCTTCATGGTTTCGAAACCATAGGTTTGCTACCCCGGTGAGATAGAAAATGACGTTGCTTAACTTCGTTTCCGCGTCCCATTTGTTGTAAACGCTCAGTCGTCTATACGATGTGAGCCAGACCTCGACGTTGTGGTCGTCAGTGCCGCTGAAGATGGCGGGGTCTCGCTGGCGGAGGGAGCCGGGACAGATGATGATCGAGCCAACTTGTACGGCTTGGTGGTTAACGTCCCCAGGCATCGCAGGAGGTGGTAAGGCTGCGGAGTTCCAGGGCGAGAAGATAGATCTTACCCAGCACCTCCACCAAATGTGAGAATGGGGGGTTTATTCAGCAAATCAACAGGACTTGATCAGCAGGACTGGGCAGATCAGCGGCGAACACAGCGGCAGCGAACACAGTCAGGTCCAGCACGCGCAGCGATCACGATGCCACTGACTGGCATGTTCCTCGTGCACTTCTTTTTCTTCCCAATATATATATATGGGCACGGTGGCGCGACCAGAATGCGGATCGCTAACCCCCTCGTCTTTTTCACGCAG
>JAJIZL010019922.1:0-24861 GCA_023969395.1 Amblyomma maculatum | reverse complement strand
TGCTCGTTATATGGTAAGCTGGCCTTTGAAAATTGTTTACATAAAGACTACATTGGCCTTGTACTTGCTCGACGCTTGAAGGGTGGAGCTGGAACTTGATTCTTCTGACCTTGCAGCTGGAGTATCCGCCGACAAGTCTGTGACCGCAAAAGAACGTTTGGACGTCATTTTGTTCCGAACAAAAAGTCTCGGAAAGTACTGGAGCTTTGGCGTGAACATCGTAGAAGTTGAGGGAGAAAACAACAGAAGATTTTTCATGGTCGAGGTAGGTGTTAAAAATATTTTCAAATTTTCTTCGGTTAGTGAGTAACAGATCAGAGTGGATGCATATTGTGGAAGTTAACGGTATTCAACTTTTGATTATATATTATACAAAGGCATGCAAAACATTCGAAATATAAACGAGTAAAAGGAGTTCTGAACATAATGAACATCACAAGAAATTTAATCAAAAAAGATTTTTGAGGATATTTCGTGATGCCTACCCTTTTGACTTTAGGCCATAAGGCTGGGAGAAACGCGAATTGTCCTTAAAATTAAAGATCCAACATGTTTTACATGGCCATCTATCGAAGATATCTTTTCCAAGCTATCAGTATTAACTAAACTGAAACACTGTGCAAAAATTCTGGCAAGAGGCTTAAGCTTCACTTTAAGGGGTAGGTGCTGGATTAAAATGGTTTAGGTTTTCACTAAAAAAATTTCGACCACTGGCGGACCCAGATGTATACATTGTCGAATAAAATGCAATTTTTTGCGGACTTTTAAGTTTCGAACGTATCACAATCCTGTGCCGGAACTAGCTACTGCGTCATAGCAACTATGCTATCGTCAGCAGGTTGAGTAAGCCCTTTCAGGCATTGGTAACCCGCAGCTAAAAATCATAATCTATCTCTGTTGATGTCTATCACATCCCTGCCTGCGGTACGTGCACCGTCCGTCGAGATTCACCGCCAGCGGTCTTCTCGTGCAGAAAGTCAAGAGCGGGAGCCCCGCCCAGGTGTCGCACGTGCTTGAGGGTGATGTCATCGTGGCGGTGAACGCCCAAGACGTGACCAATCTGCCCATCGGCGAAGTGCGGCGCAGAATGCAGGAAACTGGGGACCAGTTGGTCCTCACGGTGCTCTCCTCGAGCGCATTCCGCCTGCTAGAAACGCGGCGCGACATGGACGAGGTGCGCGCGCATTTTGTGTCTCACCGCGAAACATCCTTTCGGAACCTTTAGGTCATATATAGTATGATCCACATACCGAAAATTTTTAGATGACATTTAAGTTACGCCTTTATGGGTATAGTGAGACAGCGTGCGATTGGTGATTGCCATATGTGGATCCTCTTCGTGTACGTGTCCTTTGCTATTCGCTTAATCATAATGTCTTAATTTGTGTTTCTGTTACCGGTACCGAGAGCATTATCTCGCACGCGAAGGCTATCACATCACGGCGCTGATGGCCCGTCGAAGCCGCGCTTTACATTCTGTGTTAAAAGGCACGGCGGGCAATGTTTTACCAATAGATAAGATGTCCAAAGTAGCCAATGAAGTTCTACAGAGATCTATAGAGCCGTCAAAATAATCGAAATGATACTGAGAGAACCAGCAATGCTGATCAATTAAACATACCGCCGGCAATGAATACCGAAGAAAGCACTAAAAACAAAGAAAATGAGAAAAATAGCTGGGGATGGTCAGGTGGTTGTAGATTTGTCGGAGACATGAAAAAGGTCTATACATGGAATGCCTCATGACCTCGAGAGTACCGTAACATCGGAAGAAAGCTAACATTGCCTTCTATATAGGAAAGGGGATATCAGGGATTTGAAAGATTGCAGACCGGCAAGCCTGTAGTCTGTTACAAACAAGGCGCTTACTACGGTAATCTGTGATATAATCAAGGGAACCTCGGCTTCATTCAACCGAATGATCAGACAGGACGCTACTGTACAACAGATCCCCAAACTATCAATTATGCGATAAAAATTAGGAGAGAACGCAATCAACTGAGCAGATTGCATTTATAATTTATGAGAAAGCATACAACTCAATTCAGAAATCAGTAATCATGCAGACACGGCGAAATCAGTACGTTGATTAGACAAAAGTTTGAAGCATTGGAAGATATCTACTATGGTTGTACAGCAAACGTAGTTCTCTATACAAAGGGGAAAAATTCCATATTGAAGGGTTTGAGGCAAGTAGACACGATTTCTCTGGTACTGCTCAGCGCTTGTTTAGGAAGATTTTTCAAAGACATGGGTAGGGGACAGTTAGGCACAAGAATTGATGGAGAATATACCTCAGCATAGTGCTATTCCATGAGAGCATTGCCTTGCAAAGTAATTGAGGGGACGAATTGCAAAGGTTTAATGATCTAGAAGGCAAAAGATAATGGTTAGCCCAAAAATCTTCTAGAACATCGGAAAGAAACGACAGCTTAGGATATGCAGCGAGGCACTGGATGTGATAAGGGAGTACGTCTATTTAGGACAGCTATTTCCCGCAGATGCGGACCTCGGAAGCAAAATAACTAGACATCATATTCGGCTGGAATGCAGCTGCCAAGTACTCTCAAGTCAAAATGGCAGCTTACCAGCAAGCCTAATCATTACAATAGTTAAAAGCTTTAACATGGCGGCCATTCGGGCTAATGGTGCGAATCTAACGTAATGAACCAACGAAACACACAAGCACAAGAAACACGAGATAGCGTTGGGCTAACCACTGTGATTTACTGAGGTTTACTAAGTAAACCTAGTCCAGTGCTGTCCAGTGTACTTCTTTCTTGTGTTTCTGTGTTTAGGTAAAAGCTATGTTAGGTAAAAGCTATAACTTGTCGGTAGTTACCTATGGGGCAGAAACTTGGAGGGTCACGACAAGAGCTCCACTTAAATAGAGAACAACGCAGTGAGCTAAGAGATAGCACGCATGCAAATCGAACCAGGGAACAAACACGCGTTAATGGTGCTCTAGCAGTAATCAAGAAGTGAACATGGGTAGGGTATACAATTATTGATTCTGCACTAAAGTCATCTTTCTCACTTAAAGCCGAATATCTGTTCTGCAGCGTGATCCTGAATTTCTCTACATTTCCCCTTACTGTCAATTTGTTAACAGGCATCTTCCTTACTAGTTTACTCTTCTAACTTCGGCTTATACGAGAACTTACTACCTTATGACCACTGCATCGAATCTTTCCGGCCACCTCGTTATTCATTTCCATGTCCACTGCCCTTTTGCTAGTTTGCTGCTAGAAGTATCCATGGTTCGCAAATTATTTTGTTCTCCTAACTCTACTAAAAACTATCCCCTACTATTTCTAAAGCGAGTGCCATAGTCGCCCAATGCCTGGTCTTCAGCCTACTTCTCTCACGCTTTGGCGTGGAAGTCATCCATCAGCACAGCTAGGATCCAGCGTTTTTACCTTATCCGCACTTGACGTCAGCCTACTGTTGGTTCATCCTGTGTTCTCTCTGCGTGCTATTTTATTTCGCTTGGTCTTAGCCAGCCGCCGCTGCTAAGCGCCAGTTCTGGGTTTTCCGTCGGTGTGCTGGTAATAGTTGCCGGCTTTATCGGAATGTGGTTGCCATAATGACCGTGGAAGGAGGAGGGTATGGCGAGAACTCAGAGATGCACCACTGGAGCGCTTTGACAGTAGAACGAAGAAGTCAGTGCGGCGAAAGCGGAATGAAGGCTCAATCAGAGGAAGGTCAAACAGCAGTGTGAAAAGTGGACAGCAGGCAAGGTTAGGAGGCGCTAGTGGAGGGATGTTGCCAGCGTAACGTCCCGGCGAATATGGATTGCAAGAGAAGGAAAGCGTAGCAGGGGGCGGCAGAAAGTTAGGTGGGCGGATGAGGTTAAGAAGTTCGCGGGGGTCAAGTGGATGCAGCTAGCACAGAACCGAGTTACGTGGAGAAATATGGGAGAGGCCTTCGCGCTGCAGTGGGTATAATCAGGCTGCTGATGATGGTGATGATGATGAATAGTTATCATGAATAAAGGAAGAGTACTGTGAGAGCTTGTAATGTAGAACGGTTCGTCAGCGACGCCGGCCAAATGTACCTGTTAATAAGAGGTTAAGTAGCGGCGGCATCGTACACCTCATACGTGAACGGAAGAGAAACTCTAGGCGGAGAATGAGTAGATAGAAAACTAGAGAGACCGCTAGTTTGAATCTCGGCCTCGACACATCATGGAATGTAAACATCTCATCACCTTTCCCTAAATCTCAATTTAGACATTGATAACCATCCTGTGAGTATTCTCTCTTCGTTTTGTCTTGTTCGGTGAGCAGATCCTGAAGGCGGCCGGGAAAGACACTGTCCAGCTGAGGGTCATCCCCACCACCTGCGGGGGCGGCGGCAACTACGGCTTCACCGTCTTCGAGGCCAAGGCGTGGAACGAGAAGAAGAAAGCGCTGGTGCACTGCCACGTCATTCAGAAGGTGCGGTCGCCCTTGTGGCTCCCTGGCTGCCTCAGCCCCGGCTGCTGCTTTATCGCGGTTCCGAGGAAGAGAAATAGACCAGCTCTTTCCCTTCACCCGCAGCTAAGTGAGAGTCATTATTGAACTTAGCGCTTGGTCTCATATTTGTCAACCATGTTACGCGCAGCCATTAGTTACCTCATAACGTTTGCCTGCACCCGAGCCGCAAACATCGCAACAAATAACTCAAACAATATTTATTGGATGTAAAGTTTACAGTGCAGCGGTGTAGCTACAAAGTGCCTTATCTTGGCTTTAACGGCATTGGATTCTCTTTTGTGAGACTGAGAAGCAAAAGGTGGGAGAGGAGAGCCTGTGAAGAGAGTGAAGCAGCAGAAGGTAGAACCAATTAAAAACATTACAGGATTGCAATTAGCTTCGCTTAAAGGGCCACTGTCCACCCTCCGGCCGAAAATATTTTCTTCCCCGGTGACTGTGAGGCTTCGTCCCCAGAACGCAGTGCCGAAAAAATGTTTTTGAAAAGAGTAACTAATAACGTAGTTAGAGCCATCGCAATCACCCGATTCTGTCGTGCTTTTCTCCTTCCATTCTCTCGCAAAGCTTTTCACTCCCCTGCCCGGTCGTCTAGCCTCCGCGAGCCAAATTCCCCTTCCTCCTCCGCGTTTGGTCGGCGGTAGAGCGTGACACTCTGCGTGTGCAAAAACGAAACGGGCGAGGGAGCGCGCGCCGCTGCACTCATTGCATTCAGTCAGGCCGTGGCGAGGAAAAAGCTCGCTGCGAGCGGCGCACACAATTAGTTGTGTACGCCCATCCTTCATCCGTCAGTCAGCGAGACGTACCAATGGATGTCGTCGTTACTCCGACGTCAGCCTAGCGGCTTGTAGAGAACGGGGAAGCTGGTTTCCCGAAGGGGAGGATGAGAGAGCTTTATCTCTATTTTTGCTGCTTTGAGGCG
The DNA here is from genome assembly GCA_023969395.1 of Amblyomma maculatum. NCBI lineage: Eukaryota > Metazoa > Arthropoda > Arachnida > Ixodida > Ixodidae > Amblyomma > Amblyomma maculatum. Next base: position 19,467 of record JAJIZL010019922.1, on the reverse strand, counting down.
CGCGTATCGCTGTAGCATTTTGCACAGACTATCTCTGGTATGTGATTGAAACATTGGGCTCCTTTGCTTAAAGAGTCATACCCTAGACAGTGGCGCCCTTTAAGAGCTTAATGGCGAAATCCTCATTCTTTTCTACTTCCTCCTCTTCCTCTATCTTGCGTGTTTGTGCGCTGGTTACAATTTGTTTCCTTTCTTTAGCTTCGTCATCAGAATCTATTGCGACGTCTCGCTGACACATGTCGCGGAATCTTGCGGACACATCTTGCAGAGGCGAGATATCCACTAGGAGCCTAGAAAGGCTTTCACCTTAACAGTTAATGGGCCTCAGTGGGTACCAAGGTTACGCCATGCATGAACTGAAAGACTAATCATCAAGGCGTTTTTGTATTAAAGCATAGAAAGTTTCTCAACTAGCTCACCTTAACCCATATGTGCAACCGGAAGCTTGAATAATCTGAGCCAATCGACGCTTCTGTTCTTCGTTGTACTCTGTCGCTACCTTGGCACATTTCATCATCATCATCATCAGCCTGATTATACCCACTGCAGGGCGAAGGCCTCTCCCATATTTCTCCACTTAACCCGGTTCTGTGCTAGCTGCATCCACTTGACCCCTGCGAACTCTCATCCGCCCACCTAACTTTCTGCCGCCCCCTGCTACGCTTTCCTTCCCTTGGAATTCAGTTTGTTACCCTCAGCGACCATCGGTTATCCTCTCTTCGCACTACATGTCCTGCCCATGTCCATTTCTTCTTCTTAATTTCCACTAGAATGTCGGTAACTTGAGTTGAGCGGAACAACTGACCACGGCGGCGGTCAGACCTGTGACGCAGCAGGGGGTGCTAAAAAAGCCTGGCACATTTACCTTGTGGGAATTCAACATTCTTCTCGCTCGCACGAAGCGGTGAATTCCCTCTCTCTCCCTCTCTTTCACGGGGAGCCCTCATCTTTCCCCTCCTGACTTCCTTCCCCCGGAGCTGTGGCATAGAGGGTTTGGATGAGAGAACTAGCGTAGCACGCCGGGCGGCCCCTCCCCTCTCATCTCGGCGGACAGAATCTGCATACAGGGAGACGACGCCGCGACACCAGTACGCGCGGATGCTGCTAAGGCACCGAGGAAGAACATTGGGCGCTCCCAATAAACGGCTTGGCCCCCTGGGTGTGTCGTTCTTCACGGCCACGGCTGTGGTCTGAGTTAACGGAGTGGCGTTTGGTTCTGAGAGCGGAGCCGCAGCCCCCGTGAGAAACCCCACAACCTTTAGCTAAATCCTCAGCATAACGGGCAACGTCAGCTGGACGATTAGACTCCGTCTGTAGTTTATAAAGTCGTCCTGACGACAATGACTGTTCCGGCCAACTCTCTCATTCATACCGAGCGGCGCCGGCTCTTTTTCAAGTGAACTGCGAGTCACGTGGTACATCACGTGGTGATAGCTGACAGGCGGTGGTCATCGAAGCGATGGCGGCGAGTACATGGTACGTACCTTCACTCCTCCGATTGAAGGTCAAACGCCAGGAGCCGATGACATTGGCTCAACTGGGCCAGTGAAGCTTTCGCTTCAAAAATAAAATCCGTGATGTGCCGCAGGAATAATTGGTCAAAGGCAAAACAGCTTTGAAATCGTGGCAGAGGCCGAAAGCATGCACCATTCTGCTGAGACACGGAAATAAAGAGTGTTGTTTCCGGCGTTGAACTTGTCAAGTGTACGTCGTACGGCGCCTTCTTGCTGCCGCTGATGGCGTTAGTCTCCTAGCTACGGTGATCACGCTACCGGAGGCCATGAAAGCAGATAATTTTCGAGCTCGCAGTGGTCTGGCCCGCAAGCCACGCAATAAATGTTTCTTCTGTGGTTGTATGACCCATGTTTTGCAAGCATGTGAGGCATCTAATGTCATGCTTGTTGTGCCTTGTATGCATCCATACTGGAGAACAGCTCAACAAAGGCGGGACGTGGACGCTTGTCTCGTCCTTGTCCCGCCTTTGTTGCGAAGTTCTCCAGTATGAGCATTATTTAAGCTCTGCTCACTATTTATTATGCACATATCAGTTCATTCCTTCTTACATGCCGCCACCTGGACGACTGCACTAAGGCTTGTTACTTTTTCGCCAAATTTTGTTTTTTTTTTCTTTAAATTAAAGACGCGTGGACCGGAGGTTCTCTTTCTTAGCCTACTGTTATCTGGGTTGGTCCTCGCTCAGAGTGGTAACGTATGCGTGATCATATTGCGAACACTACAGGAACGCAAGCATAAAGATATTGTACAGAAAGGCATCAATTCTCACTGCCTGAATACAGGCAATTCCCTCGTGTAACATTTTGTCCTATTATTGTCAGGCCCGCTTGTATGTTACAAAGAGGAGCAAAAAGCAGTAATATAACAAAAATAGTTATTCCCTCAAGTGAAGACAAAAATAAACTTTTAATCTGACGGCGTCTTTGATGGAGACGACGGAGGATGACAGGTGGTTCCAGTGTGAGGTAGCATTAAGCGTGAAGGGATGTGCGTATCTGGTCACCCCTGCACTGTGGAAGATGAACGTTTAGGTGGTGTCCTCTGTGGGATGTTCGTAATCTCGGATCCTTACGCTAAGTCTAACGTCAAGAAGCTCGAAAGAATACGAAGGAAAGCAGTTAGGTTAATATATTTAAAGTTTCAGCGTACTGACTCCCCCCGATCGGAACTGATGTTTGCTCATAGTATTATTGAACCACATCTAAGAAGGCAATATATTCGTTTGTTTCTCTCCTTACTTCTTAATGATACACTCGGGCTTGACCCTTCGCTTTATCTTCCCCGATGCCTGCAAGAAATACACGACAATATTATAAAGCTGTATTAGCACTGTTTTTCAAGAACAAATTTGATCACGTTTTCCCTTTTTCCTCGCACCATTAACGACTAGAACTCAATACGCCAACCATCGCAGCCCTAAACCTTCCAACCCGCGTTTCTCTAGCCGTGTTTGAAGGTACTGCATTACGGATTCTCGCTGTGAATATTGCACTGCCCAATCCTGTTTGCTTATGTTGTATGTAATTCTTGTACTTATTGTATTGCTTATGGCTGCTGCCCTTCCTTCTTGGACCTCACCAATGGTCTGAAATATGTACATAAATAACAATAAACTACTCTGCAGAAGTAAATAGAAGTCGTTTTCATGTTTCTCAGTGTAATTATATTATTATATGTTAGCAGGCGATAAATTTCCAAGCTGAGTTGAAACGCACGGAAAATTAAGTGTTTTGATTTGTGAAGCAATGTCATGATGGTATCAGTTAGACATTTTTAGAAAGAGTGCACAGCTTTTCTGAACATATTTTATTATTGCAATCCCCGCCAAGTAAGCCTATGAACATTCGACTACACTAGCGTTAAATTTATACAGCGGTATTTTTGATAGGGTAGGATCAAAAGAAAAGCTTCGAAGCTTGAAGCCGAAAATATGGTTAGCATGGTTAGGGACATATACAAAGTGAGCCTTCCAGGACAGGTCATCTGCTCCTTGAAAGCCAAGACACACTTTCTTCTGTTCGGATGTTGTTACCCAGTCGAAAAAAACTACAGAAACTTGCCAAAATACGACAGAATATTCTGTAGTTCTGTCGTAAACGTCAGATTTTTCTGTAGTTCTGTCGTACTTTTCTGTAGTTCTGTAGTTTTTCTGTCGTATATTTCTGTTGTCTGTAGTTCTGTAGCACTTTCCTGTTGTAACTACAGAAATTTTTGTTGTTACTACAGAACGTTCTGTTGTCACAACAAGTTTTCTGTCAAAAACCGCACAGAAATTGTCATAACAGAAAATTTTCTGTAGTTTTTTCCGACTGGGTATATACAATATGAGAGAGGATTGGTTTCTTAAGTCATGCGGGTAGTTGATTAGGTTACATTTCTTAGTGTTTAAATTACTTTCCCGAGTGTAATACCAAGTCTTAATGCCGTTAGAATAATTTCGAACACCGTATGCATCACACAGAATAGTAACGTCCTTGCACAAAGCACAATCATCACCACAAATACTTATTTTGGAAGTATTTGTGTAGGGAAAATCATTTATATAAATAAGAGAAATGAGATGATGTGTTTTCGTCCTTGTAAAGTAAATTTGATGCGATAATGGTGCCAAAAGCCTCCTCAAAGTCCATGATAAACGAGGAGGTGTATCCGAAGCATAAGTAAAACCATAATCAAATGTAATGGAAATTTGGCTTCTATAACAACCCAATACTTGGAGACGGGTTTTCATGGTGAAATGCAAATCTGTAATCCCACTGAATTGTAGCGCATTTTACTTATCGATTCAGTTTTTTTATATTATTTGCTTGTTAATTTTGTCCTTTTCTCTCAATATAAATTATTCATTACTCCAAGTAGATGTGTACGTGAATTCTTATTGCTAACACGTTATCGCAGGACATCAAAAGCATATGCGCTGCGGTGGCTCAGTGTTAAAGTCGTTCGACTACTGAGCTGGAGGATCAGGGTTGCCACATTTCGATGCGGACGAAGCTCCAAAGGCGCCCGTGTGCTGCTCGACGTCAGTGAGCATTAAAAATCCCCGGGTGGTGTAAAATAGTCCGCAGCCGTTCACTGCGGCTTTTCCCGTGGTCTGTACCGCTTGTAAGCATAACTGCCCCCTTGACGCAGAATTTCGTCCGTGCTCCGTACTTTACGCATTCATATCTCGTTTATTATCTAGAATGGAATTATATTTGCAGGCACACCCAACATGGTTTCTCTAACAATAAATAGCAGGTACATAAGTTCCGAGCAAGTCTTCTTTTTTGCAATGATGTTTAAGACATTTTTATTCATGGGCCACCACTTGTCCGCCTACGAATGCAAAAAATAATAGACCTAGCTTGTAGTTATTCGGATTATGAACGTCACCTGACTTAAGGACCAGAATCACCTAGTCGATTCTGAGGTCTTCACGTAGCGGGGCACTGAGGAGGAAACATGTAAAAATTTCGGAGCTCTGGCTAGAGTTATAGAGTATTCACAGTATACAGTTCACATGCCTAAAGAGACGTAGACACAGAGGCAGGAAAAAACAGAACAAGACAGGTGCTGCGCGCTCCAGCAGTTCTTAACCGCAAAAGTGATTCGAAATGGTAAATTCAGCTTTCGTATCTTCCCATGCAAAAGTCCGGCAGTTTCATTATTGGACCCTAGTGCCGCTCGTATACTCGCTCAACTGAAGCGTGAACAGCGATTCAGGCTGGCTCACCGAGCAGAGTGACATCCAAAACAACGCCCTTGTCATAAGGACAGACAGTAAGGTCACAGAGGACAGCCAATGGGCGAGCTACACAGCGCCCATCCCATTTTGCGCGTGCGCAGGTGACGAACCCCCAGGTCGTCACGCCCAACAAGCACCTGTACCCGGGCGACGTGCTTCTCATGGTGGACGGGGTGCCGGCGGAGACCATGGACCAGTACGGCGTACGGGCCGCGCTGGCCAAGGGCGCCAATGAAATCAGCATCACTATTGCGCCCATGTCTCCGCTGCGTCTCAAGCGGCCCTCGTTCACCAGGTTGCACGAGACCGTTATGACGGACGCCAACCTGCCCGAGCCCTCGGCCAAGGCGCTCATTGAGCCGCCACAACGCGCTTGATTCGCTGCGCGCGCGATTGTCGCTGCTCGGGCAAAGGCCAAACTCCTTTTACGGCAGCGAACAAAGCGAATTCCAGTACCTATTAAAGTTCCGAGACGAAGTCTTTTGCTTACGACGCACGCAAGGGCACCGCTTGCGAAGACCGATGCATCCGCAATGGGGCCTCTTGCGTGCCCAACGAATACAGTCCGTCGTAAAATACGCCCACCATACGCCCATAAACCGCCAGCGATAGCACATAGTGCAAATAGTGGTTTTATGCACTTCTCTAGAAGATGATCAGATTTCGCTAATGAAATTGCTCTGTGAAACAAAACGTGAAGCGAAAATGGCGGGCCCACGTACCCGTTGTTCTGCTTCCCTTCAGCAAATAAATATTTCCTGAAATTAAACAACCTTGGTACGAGGAGTTACTCCGAGAAGCTCGCACAGTATGATGAAATGCTTCTTGTCTGCGATAAGATAGCATTTTGTCAACAAAAAGTCACTTGCAAGCGGTTTCGTTGTTGACATAGCCCTTTGGACGAGCCCCTCGCAGGTCCGAGGCTACGCGGCATCTCGATCAAAGCAGCGGACGAAAATGCAGAGAAAAGAAAGCCAGAGCGGAGGCGAGTTGAAAGGCTCAGATGACACGGGCTCACAGTCATCCTAAGTGCTATAAAAACAACTATGAACGGCTATTTACACTTGCGAAGCGCGTAGCTAACAAGTGTCCCTTACTCGTTGTTGGTGACTTGAACGCTCAACATACAGCCTGGGGTTACCCGCATGACACACCTAAAGGACGTCGCGTGTGGTTAGCCGCGCAACAAACCGGTCTCTCTTCTCACTGACCCTACCTTTCCTACCCGCACGGAAACCAGTGTCTGTAGATACACTACACCAGACCTTACTTTCGCACATCATCTCCATCACGCGTCTTGGTGCAATACAAGAGAGAATCTAGGAAGTGATCATTTCATCATAGAAATTATTCTAAACATTCAGCTGCCCTGTTGGCCTGCCAGAGGTTCAACTTTCACGAAGTGGGATTCTTTCCGAACGTGTAGAGCAGCCCGCGCATACGCCCCCATTAATGGCATAACCGAATGGTCCAAACAACTACAAAGCGATGTCCAATCAGTAACTTGTCCCCTACCAAATAGCTGCCCAAGCGACATGGTTGACTCCCGCCTCCTGCATTTATGGGAGGCTAAAGGCGGCCTAGAACGACGCTGGAAACGGCAGCTTTGGAACCGGACCCTGAAACGCCGCCTCGCCCGTCTAAACAGAGAGATAGAGACGCATGCAGCGACTCTTTCACGACAGAATTGGGAATCGCTATGCAACAAGATAGATGGAAATATGAGTGTATCTCAGACTTGGAACCTTTTTAGGCACTTATTAGACTCTAGTAAGACTAAAGCAACCCAACGATATAACCTGACTAGACTAATATATACTTGCGATACACCTCCACTGGAAATTCTCCAAGAACTACGCGATCACTACTGCCCCAAGTACCCTTATATATTACACCCAGATTATTCAGGGCCCCTTAACGACTTCCTCGACCAACCCATCACAGTATCAGAGGTGCAGGCTGAGCTTCAGAAGCTTAACACATCTTCAGCCCCCGGTCCAGATGGAGTGCATAATAAGGCACTCCGGAATCTCGATTCCCAATCTATTGCCGCCCTTACTGAATATTTTAACGAGTGCTGGCAACGGGGAACCCTCCCGCCGCAATGGAAAGAGGCCAAAGTTGTGTTTATACCAAAACCTGGGAAACCTCTGCTAATTTCAAACCTTAGGCCCATCTCTCTCACCTCTGCGATCGGCAAACTAATGGAGCATGTACTCCAGACCAGAATTTCTCAATGTCTAGAAGGCAGAAATCTCATGCCCACCTGCATGTTTGGATTTCGTCCTGGCCTTTCTACACAAGATGTCTTCTTACAGCTAAAACATCATATTCTCGACTGACAAATTTTGATTCCAAAGCCATGCTAGGTGTGGGTCTTACCAAAGCATTTGATAATGTTACACATTCAGCAATCCTTCATAATCTTACAACCCTGGGAGTCGGCGCCAAGTTGTATAATTACGTCCGAGACTTCCTCAGCCAACGCACAGCCACACTTACCTTAGGCGGCCACTGGCTTCCAGAGATCACGCTAGGTGTACGAGGTACGCCCCAGGGCGCCATCCTTTCCCTTATACTATTCAACATAGCACTTCTCCACCTACCCGAAAAATTAGCCCAAATCCCCGACATTCATTTCAGCCTCTACGCCGACGACATCACTGTCTGGGCTAACCGCGGCAGTGATGCCGAAATAGAGGGACATCTACAATTGGCACTAAACACCATCGACACTTATGTAAGGTAACGTGGCCGAACTCATGCTCCCCTTCAAAATCAGAACTCTTTCTCTACCGCCCCAAACGATCCAATTCAGGCAGTCCGCCTAGTTCCCTCAAGCTAGGTATCCATTTGATCCCACTAGTATCCACAATCCGTGGTTGGACTGGTACCGTGAACCATGCGCTTTGTTAGAACACCTTGCGCGTTTAATATCAGTACGCAGCCTGTTTAAAGTCATCATCATCAGCCTGACGAAGCCATAAAGACTCTCCATACACAGTCAACAGACCACCCGATTGATTCGCCGCATAGCCAACCGTCGGGCTGGCTCACGGGAGGGAAGCACACTTCGCCTCACTCAGGCTTACATTATAAGCCGCTCCACATATGCCCTTCCATACCTCCCCCTCAAACAAAAGGAGAGAGACCGGGTGAACGCGCTCCTACGAAGTTGCACGAAAACGGCTCTACGACTTCCCCCCAGCACATCTAATGCCCGACTCCTTAAACTCGGTGTGCACAACACTTTCGAGGAACTTAGAGAGGCTACATTAACGGCACAAATAGCCCGCCTATCCAACTCGGCGGCTGGCCGCACTTTATTATCCCACTTAAACCTAAGGCCAGTTACACACCCCATTGACGATTACCCCTTTCTCCTAATCTCCGCTCTAATCTCATCGTACCTCCAATCCCTAAAAACATGCACCCTGAGCGAGACCAGGGCCGCAGAATAGCCAAGGCTCATGCCCTCCACAGGCAATATAGCGAGGACCAAGAGGTGGTCTACGTGGACGCAGCAGAATATATGTCAGGCTCCCGTATGGTCCTGGCTGTAGCCGACAATCAAACAAAGCTGCTTACTTCCAGCTCTATAATCACCAATTCTACCACAGAGGCAGAGGAGGCAGCCATCGCGCTTTCTCTCATCTCTACATCTGCCACAAAAATGATCTCTGACTCCAAATCTGCAATTCTAAATTATTCCAACGGCTATGTATCCCGCACCGCTGCTCGCATATTACGCTTCTGGCAGCCCCGGCACACCATAAGCCTCATTTGGACGCCAGCACATGCCGGCCTCCCTGGCAACGAAGAGGTTAATTCCCTAGCCCGAGGTCTTACATTCCGGGCTAGTGAAACGGAGCCCTCGCTACAGGCCGGGGAGCGCCTTCTCTCTTTCCGTGATATTCTCGTACTACCGGGACAAACGAAGGGAATGTACACCTCCGGCCCCCTCTCTCACCATAGCGCAGGCTCTACACTGGCGAAGCTTACAAACTCGGACGGCTCCATACCCTACACTTCTACATGCCCGATAACCAGACCGGTTTTCCTCATCATGCAGACTCTGCGGCAAACCAGGACACTTCATACACATCCTTCTTACATGCCCCACCTTTTTTCATCCCCCATCACCGAACGTCGCAGAGTCCTACTGGGAATCTTCTCATGAAGAGCACTTCAAGTCAAGAACGGAAGATTATCTCCAGTGCTATGAGAAGGATTGCTCTTCAAGGGCTTTCTTTTGCTTTATAAGGGTGTCTCCCATATAGTAAGGGAGCACCCAAGTGCCATGCAGCGGGGCTTCGCCCCCACTGTTTGTTCAATGGCAATAAAATGTTTCTACCACCACCACAAGTATGTGTGTACTTCGCGCTAGTCAGAGTCACGAGTGGGTTGCGCAAGAGCGTTGTTACCGACCGCGCATCAGGGAAGTAGTATACATGACGCTGTGAGTTCGTTGCACAAGCTGCATCACGCTGGCCTCTGTTCCATTAGCACGCGAACAAAACAAAATTTATACGAAAATAGATGGCTAACGTAGAAGCATTAAGTCAAACCTCAACTGTAAAATTAAAGTGCAAATTATAAAAGCGCGTTTTCATGAAAATAAAGAATTAAGTAGCAACCGTTTATAGCGTATCAGGCGTGCTTTGAAGCCAACTGGATCACGTTTATGTCATGTCGGCATGCTTTTTGCTCTTTTATTGAAACTGGTAAAAAAACTTGTTAATGGTGTTATTATACCCATCTATGTATATGCTTGATGATCATGGAGTTGAACAATCATGGCGTGTGGAATGATGTTGATAGAAGCGAATCACGCATTTCGGAAAAGTGTTATAGTTTTATGGAAGGGCATAGGCAAGATAGTTTGTGTCTGAATGCTAGCGGGCTATCATCTGGTGATACGATATGTCTTTTTTTTTTTTTTAATGTGTATAGCTGAGAATTTACGTGAGACGTGCATGAATTCGCTTTCATTTAGACTGAGTTCCATTCCATCATCCAATCAAAGCGTCAATTTTCGATTCTTCGTAAATCATTCCGAGAGGTTATGTGCCATCTCCATGTATGTAGTCTGCAACATGTGAATGTGCAACATTTGAGTGTGCAACGAGTTGCTAGGCTTGACAAGCTGACACAATGATGTCATCTCAAAAGGAATTTGCTTTTCTGGAATGGTTTCGTGACTCCCGATTGGGAGTGAAGAAACCAATTGGGCATCCCAATTGGGATGCCCCATTGGTTTCTTCACTCACGATAGGCACGCCCAATTGGTTTCTTCACTACCAATTGGGAGTCACGAAGCCAACTGGGCGTCCCAATCGGTAGTGAAGAAACCAACTGGGCATCCCAGTTGGGATCGAAGAAACCTTCCCGATTGGGAGTGAAGAAACCAGTCGGGTTGGATAGGATCCATTACAGAAACCATTTGGGATTGGCAAAACCAGTCCAATCTGACTGGTTGTCCAAATCAGACCCATTAATTTTTTGACGGGGTTAAGATCAAATTACCTTCATGTGTTACGGAGCGCGGCACTGCCAGTCATTTTATGCATGTATATGCATTGCACTGCGCATGCATGGAAGTGACTATATGTAGTCTCTTCGAAACAAACTGATTATTGCAGTGTCAACTATCTACCATAGGGATAACCTTCAACTGGTTTGGTTTGGTTTGGTCTGATTTGTGGGGTTTAACGTCCTAAAGCGACTCAAGCCACGAGGGACGCCGTAGTGGAGGACTCCGAAATTTCGACCACCTGGGGTTCTTTAATGTGCACTGACATCGCACAGCACACGGGCGCCTTACTTTTCGCCTCCATCGAAAAGCGGCCGCCGGATAACCATCAACTGTCATAGCGCTTATATGTAAACCAATAAAGCATAATTGACATTGCGAGGCGTAAAAAAGTGGTAATTTTCATAAAATTGAGTTTTCTGTTTCTGCTTGCTTTATTCTTTCATCCGCTAATCTCAGCCTCAAATGTAGACGAGAAATGATAAAAATCTGCGATGTGCGCACATGAGGTGACGCACCAATGGACAGGGCTGAATACGAGTTTCAAACACGGCATAGCACTTTTGTGGCTTTGCAGGCAGGAAGAAAGAGCTTTTTTTACGTTTTGTCAGTTCCGCAGCAGTTTTCAAGGAAATTATAAACAAGCTTTTTCTGATCCCCAAAAGCTACCCCCCCCCCCCCCCCCCCTGCTCTCGAAAATGCTGCCGTCATTGGTTCAAAGCTGCTGTACCGTGTATTGTGGTTGCCGCGCAGGGGTTCACTCAGGAAAACACATGCTTTGAACAAGCTTTGAAGAAGCTAGGTGTCTATATTAACCTACCTTCTCGCATCCCTTTACGGTTATTATTGTACTAAGTGATGCGCGTGTGACAGCCTGCGAGCCTCAAAGATGTCATGCTAAAGAAACTACTGAGCCCAAGTCCCATCGTCGCCACATGGCGAAGGAAGCTTGCACAGAGAATGCTTTTCGGAGGCATACTGAGAGACCTATCATAGGCTACAGGGGACTTCTTTGTAGGTTGCAGCTCTGTAGGTTGCACTTCACCATGTTTGCTTAAAAAACAAAGCATCCGATTCACTCACTAAAATTTGCTGAAATTTTTAAAATCTTTTTTCTTTGTTATTTTCAAGCAAATTCATTCCTTGTGTAGGACATTACTTCCCCTGACAATGCTGTGAAATTTTGTACGGATGCTCTTTATTATTTGCAAAATACAGCTATGTTATTTTCTATTGCAATTTCTTGTTCTGAATCAGATATAAATTTCCAAAAGCATTTTAGTTACACCAATAAAAAGCAACTTAAATAGTAATAATTTCTATAGGGAGCTTGCACGAAACGCTGACAGCGCCATTTTCCTGTACAGTGCAGCATTCGACCGTGGAGCGGGCCGCGCAAATAGTGCCAAAGCAATGGTTTAATGCGGTCATGGGCTCCGCCGAAGCATACTATAGCTCAAAAGGTAAAGTCCGGGCAAAACGACTGCGGGTTTTTCAATACAAAAAGATACGATTGCACGAATGCGACAAGACCAGAAGCGATCAGAATGTCGCAGACGAGAATGGCTTGCCCGCATCAACAGACGGCATTCACAGAAGTCCGGACAAATACCAAGTGTGTACAGGTCATTTCGTGTCAGGATATCAGTCATCGAAAAGTTTAGACCGCTGACCTGCAAAATGAACACGTGAAGCTAGAATGGTGAGCTCCTGCAGCAATCCGTGCTTCAATGTACAACATTCGGCGACGTTCCGATCGCTGGCCTTGTTGTCGCATTCGTACCAGCGTACCTTTGGTATTTTGAAAAACCCGCAGTCGTCTTGTCCGGAATTAACCTTTTGCACTTTAGACTGCGTTAGGCTATTGCAGCCCACGACCGCACAGTAGACCATCGCTTTGACAATATTTGCGCGGCCCGCTCCACGGTCGACTGCTGCACTGTAGAGGAAAATGGCGTTCTCAGCGTTTCGTGCAAGCTACCTAACCTCCAAAAAGTTATGATAGAACACTTTATTCTTATTGCGCAGAGTGCATCAATGAAGGAACTGACGTATTGTTCACTGCTTTGTGACATTAATACTGACACCAAATAGGCGCACAAAAACACCCTTATATTTCAAATGCATTACTTGCGAAAATTCAATCAAATTAGCTAGGCAGGAATTACCAGCATAACTGAAAACAGGCCCTAAAAATTGGACAAATGTTAAATTTTCAGCAACCTGATACTAATATCAACAAAAATGTTTCGTTCCGGAACATACGGAAGCAGAATGCTTCTGTAGCAGACGACCTTTCTCGCCGGCGCAAACATCGACAGTGGCGGCACGATCAATGTCATTACCCTATTCTGACCAAAGTTAAAAATACGAATGACATAAAAAAGTCTAAAAAAACATAGCGAAGATTAGCGAAAGTGTCCTGCAAACAAAACGTGGACATAAAGGTACAGTCATGGTAGAAGAACATTGACCTTGGTACAGTGCTCTAGAATGCGCACCATAATCAAGAACGAAAAACGAAAACCGAAAGTAGTTGGCTACAACAGGGTCAAAGATATGAATCCAACGTGATCCAAACGAAGTCGAAGCTTAGGTCAGCCGCGTCTGCCCGCGCTCGCCGGACTCGCCGTATCGTCTCTGCGCGTTCTGTCGCTCGGCGCAAATGGCTCACTTCCAACAACCCAGCTGATCGGTGAACACAGCCGTGATTGCAGAGACCAGCCGAGGCACAGACGAACACGATGACTCAAGTAGAGCGTGTGCTACACGATGTGTTCCACAAGTCTCAGTGCATTTTCCTGCCCCGTCAGAGTCCCCACAGCGGCCGCGCGCATGCCTCTTCGGATGTGGACGGTTTCATCAACAGGTTTCCGGACAGTGTGCTGCTCGAAATCTTCTCACACCTCAACTTGCTTGAACTGGGAGTCGCAGCTGGGTGAGTGCTGAACCTGGTATTGCGCCAATGCGACGGAGAACGGGCTGCTCACGTTTCCTCAACCGTTTTACTACGATTCATCCCGCTCGTGTTTAACGTCGGGAGGATGTTTCACCCGACGTAACAAAATCACGGAACAGGCTTTACGCGACTATTAGTCGCTCGATAACTATGGCACTGCAACTTATACTTTCATCACCATTTTCAGCAGCCTTCCTGAGTTGATGAAAAAGGCTGAGGTGTTTTGATGTGCGCTCGCGGGCCGTTGTTTGCCGAAACCTGGCTCTAGGCAGTACTCTACTGGTATTGTATTGATTGAGCTTGAGAACATGGCTGAGGCGTCCGTGTAATCTTCGCGATCTCCGACGAGTGACCGTCGATCCACTGTTATGTCAGCTTCAGTGAGTTTTCGGTGTCAGTATGGCAGGCTAGCCGTTGTAAAATTTTGCAAATTATGCTATACTGCCATACTTGTCTCAGTTTTAGCGGTATGCAACCCTTATTCGACAGGGCTGCTGTAGATTGTTGGCGTTGGGCCTTTTCCCAACACTGCTTCTGTTTTCTTCAAAGCTAATGAGTTTTCCTTTTTTTTTGTTTTGAAAAAAAAAGAGAAAAACATCCAAACCCGCCTGTCGTAGACTGGGGGACCCTTGTGGGTGGATAGTGTTAGTAGTTTGTATTTTCTTGCTCCGTAATGCTGTGAAGGGAAAACAAAATATTCGTTATTTTGTTAGGGCGAGAAACGATTGAGGATCAGGGGTGTTTAAGATCAGGCTTGGCATTCTGCACAGGGAAAGTAATTGGGGAGAGATAGAAGAATAAAGATGCCGAGAGCTGTAAAGGTTTAAATAATAAAATAGATGAATAATATTGTAGCAGTATTCAGCTTGTGTGACTCCAGTCACTTTTTCAAATACCAATTTTCTCTTACTACTGTTGTCAGAAGAGGGCCATGCCTTAGGAACCATGAGAATGGATACAAACAAATGCTGCCTCAATTCAGCTCCATTCATGTAAATTGTTGAAAAGCCTGTATTGTAGACCAGCTTAGTGCAAATGGAGAAATACTAAGTATGCTTCTTGTCATCACTCCCATGGAACTGCACAGCTAAAGATCACGCTTCAATCAGAATGTTCTATCTTCAGGGATACATCTTGAGGCCTTCTCCTTCCCAGTCCTTTCCATGCTCTAATAAGGCTCAGAAGAAAATTCTTCCACCTGCTACAGTGCCTGGCTGAAAATATATATATGAATTTGCCCTTTCTTTCCATTAGGTCTGTGGCCCTTGTGACATTAACTTACTTTCATAACTTACTCCATTTCTTGCTCGGACACGCCAAGGAACACATCTCAAACATCGCCTAAAATTTTTAACTACATGAAAGACTTGTCACTGAAAAGAAAAAAAAGCGGGTAATGCAAGCAGTTACTGCAGTACTCTTTCTTTTTCTGTGTCCGCCTTTTTTATCTTACCTGTCCTTTTGTCATCCATGCCCGTTGAATAAACTTTTCCATGTCATGACGTTTGTTGTTTTGCTAGAATTCATATTGTGAACTTCAATATATTTCACATGAACTTCAATGCCCACTGTAGCAATCATAGCAAGTGTCTTAGTAAGCGTAACCATATTTCATTTATATGCGGAATGTGCTAGTTGAGGGCTGTTTAGAGTAGTATGGCCTTATCAGCAGCCTATATTTCAATGTCCAAAGTGTATTATTTGGTAAAAAGTAATGAGCTAGATCTTTAACTACTGCCTTGATTAATGAAGTGTCAATACAGAAGTTGTAGATTGTCTTGAAAAGCCATCTGACTGGGATGTAAGCCCCTGGGCTCCATTTACAAAGTGTATTTTGATGGCCTTAGACGGAAGGTACTACAAAGCCGACTGCTGGCTCATATCTCTAGCCCAGTGCAATGCAAAGCCTCATTATGGACAGTGCTCGAGAGAAAGGCAGATTTTTTTTTCTCGTAATAAAAAGAGGTGTCATGGGATGCCGAAGCAGTACTGGTGTCATGTGAAATTCTTTTAAGGACAGTAAAAAAAAAAAAAAAAACCCCTAAGTAAACAGTACCCTGGTGCAAATATTTGTCAGCTCATTTTTTCTGAAACCACTAAATAAAATTTACTTAAGTAGTTTTTACTCATTAACTTTGGATTACAAAAAGGCACCACAACTAGCCCGCTCGGCTCTTAAAGGAGTATAGACATCAAATTTTATTTGCATGTTTAGTTGTTTTTTTATTGGTGCGTAAGACATTACTTGTCCCTGTACCACCACATGATGGTGCCTATGACCACTAAATAATTTCTAACTGAGTTTTGTCCTCCGACTTGCTTCAGTTTCAGTTTCAGTAGCTTAACGATGACTGTGATGCCAAAGTGGAATATAGGTCAAATGAGGGGTGAAAACACTGCTGTATAATTGCTCCTTTGTCATTTTTGATTCAGTACAGGACTAAAGCTAGCCTGCCTAAAAAGCTACTATTACAGGGAGTGACAAGAAGCGATTATATCGCTCTTCCTCCATCCCTCATATTATCTATATTCTACTTTGACGTCAGAGTCGTGAAGCCGGAACAGGTGGGAGAGTAAAATTGAAATACAAACTGTTTAGTGGCCATAGGCAAATACTGTTTGGTGGTTCATGTATATGATCCATTATACATGATTACAAACAGTAAAACGCAGAACCAAAAATTATGTGCCTATACTTTTTAAAAAACTATAGATATAAAATTGCAGTTGGTGTCTCCTTTCAAATGATGCATTAGACATTAGAGTACATGTATCAAGACACCTGTTTTGCCTGCAGTAGCTAAGTATAATATAACTGAAGTCCTTCCTTAAGATGTTTTGGTGTCGTCTTAATGGGGGGCTGTGATGTGTAGTTGATACTGAG
Source organism: Amblyomma maculatum (assembly GCA_023969395.1). Classification (NCBI taxonomy): domain Eukaryota; kingdom Metazoa; phylum Arthropoda; class Arachnida; order Ixodida; family Ixodidae; genus Amblyomma; species Amblyomma maculatum. Next base: position 2,849 of record JAJIZL010019922.1, on the reverse strand, counting down.
GTCGTGCAAAACATGAAAAGCAGCCAGAAAATCGCTGGTGTGTAATTTTAGCTCACTGGAAGACAAACCAGGCTGCCTGAAAGGCAGGAATGATTACAAATGCTGTATTGTCATTTATATTGCTTTCATTTTCTCATGTTTCACTTGATCCAGAACTTCAACTAGACGTCACAGCCAGTCAAAATAGCATGAGAAAGAAATTAAAATTAAATTATGTAAAATTATGTAATGTTCGTAGTTAAACACCATCACAGGATTCGTATACACTAATCCACAAGGAAATACACAAGCAAAAATTTGGTGCCTATAAACCTTTAACAGCCTTCGGCCGGTTTTACTGGGCCAAGACTGTCTGTCTTATTGAAAACCTTGGTTTACTTTAGCTGGGACACACCTTGTACAAAGCCACACGGCGTATGCAAAAAAATGCAATGTTGTGCAAAGAAAAAGCGACAAACAGTGAAATGATAGAAGCATGAATTATACAGATTAAAAGCAAGTGCTCCAATGATTAAAACATATTTCTCAGTTAGAGAGGAATTTTTGTAAAGCAATGACGCTGATAGCACACATATGCATTAGTTACATGACAAACAAAGCACTTTTTTCACCCAGTCTTGTATTGTGCTATCACACCAAAACTTCGGACATAAGCTGTGTATCACTGGCCTTTGACTTTCTCCTCTTAAACTCCTCTATATTCCTCGAGAATCCATTTTATCCTCCTGGGAGCATAGAAATTTCAATAATTTTTTGTTACTATATGTATGATGAGATTATTTGGGCTTGAAGTTTTAAGTTACAGCTTTGTATGGTTGTCGTTGGCAATTCTTATCCTACTGAATTCTTTTCCTCCTTTCAATTCTGGCTCTTGGTCATTCTCCCAAGAGTGAAGTCAGTTGCGACACAAATGGAGCGACATCACTATGTCATATGAAGTACAGATTGATATTTTAGTCGCAGTCTTGTCAGCATGCTGGCTTTATGCAAAATTTATGTTTCATTTGCTAACTACAGTTAGGCAGTGCAGTCCCAATAAAAGCACTGCATTTCCGTAAGCTCATTTACATAGCTTTCGTTTGCAAGTGAGATGTTCTGTGCAGCCTTCTGTTCTGTTCTGTTTTTGCACTTTCTGAATGACAGAAAAACGTTCCCCTGTTGTAAATATATTTTCTACTTATACTCGTTTTATTTGCAGGCATTTGTGCGGTATACAGCTTTAACAGAATGGAATGCTCATCAGCAGATTCTTACATTCTTTCGCTGGAGGAATAAATCATCTCTAGTGAACCCATGAATTTCATGTCCTGTTAGTCCACTCCGCTTCCTTCCTTACATTCCGGTTCCTCCTTGAGGTCGCTGTTGGTCATCTCAAGTCGGCGTAATTACTGGTTACATGGTCTTTGCGTGAAAGCGCCAACCCCTCATCTCCTCAATCCCTCACACCCCTGCCCCCGTTCCACTCCGCGCCCTTACCGCCTCCAGGCAACACTAACCAGCCCTGTCGAGTCTAATCGAATCTCAACCCTCAAACACATAACAGACAAAAACAGCCTGACCGTGCCGACATGCCCTAAGGCCGGTGAAGTACGTGTGTCTGTTCACCGCCACGATCGAGACATCCAGTGCGCGCGCGACAAAAAGCAGATGGCTACTGTCCAGGCGGAAGCTAGCGGACGATCGCTAACATATTTAAGTAGCGCTTCGAGAGGGTGGCGGCGACATCTATAAGCCCGGTCAGAAATAACGAAAATTTTATATTCACGTGCCTTGCGCTGATTTTTTGTTTGCTTTTTCTTTTTTCTTTCTTTTTTTTTTTGGTAGGGAAATTTTTGAATTTCGGTCCGTTCCGGAATACGCCAACAACCCCCCCCCCCCCCCCCCCGGCACACACACGCACACTTTGCAGGTATAATTTCGACTCGGCAGTTTTTTGTGGCGGTGGAGCGGACGTTTATGAGATATCCATAGGATATCTTCCTAATTGTACTTTTCTTCTTGAAGACCAATTTGTCGAGCCCATCTTTTCCTATGGAAAAAACATGAATCGTAGTGGCTCGCGTGGTCTCTCCACTTTTTTGCAGGGGTGTACATAACGACTGTAAGCCTGAAGACTTTCATATTCGAAAAACCCTGGCGGCAGAGAAAAGGTTGGAAAGGAGACGGAACACTTTTCTTTTTCTTTTAAAATTGCCACCTTTCTACTCGTACTTCCGCGACACACTTTCTCAAGTTTTCACAACTGGTTGTAAGCTGGTCGTGTGCTGATTGCACTTACTGGGTGTTCCAGCGAGCACTTTAAAAGAAATTCGTACAAATAGAGAGCTCGAAATAGTGAAAAAAAAAAAAACTTTTCAAAAGCAAACTCGAAGCCGCGGGGACGCAATTTGCAGTGAAAACTTTCTTGATTACTCAGCTGATGATCTAAAACTCATTAACTTTGAATTTTCACAGTTCAATGGCTAGTGCAAGGGTGAGTTCGAAACAGTGCATTGGCTGTCAGGTTTTGAAATAAAATCATTTTCCGAAATCCATGCGTCGCGTTGGAAATCCGGCGCTTTTTCCTGCAGAGAATCGAACTTTTTTTTTTTTCTTCAGAGCGATTGAAAAAGAGAAAGTGCGTGATAGTCCACAAGAAGAACAAGCAGCTTAATCGTGGCAAACGTAATTAGCGGACGTGCCGTTTCGTTCGAGGTTGCTGCATGTAGAATGCTATCGGATTCGGCTTTGTGCGGAAGGAAGCGCTAATTTTGCTCGCCCTGCAAGGTTTACAAAAAGGTTTTCTGCGTGTGTTTCAAAAGCTGATATAGCATTGTCTTATCCTCAGCTTCGAACTTCCCTTTGACACT
>JAJIZL010019921.1:1711434-1721532 GCA_023969395.1 Amblyomma maculatum | reverse complement strand
CGATCGTATCTCTGTATCCAAATGTCATAAAAATATGAGCTTTAGCTGTTTGCGGATAATTATGCTGAGAACATATTGTGGAATTATTGCTGCTCTACCATGAACCTTTTCTGAAATAAAGGCCTGCAAATTAGGAAAATTTTCGTTTCCTGGGCCGATGTTTAGAATACATATAAAAACATCTACTCATACCCGAAAAGCGAACATTAACTGAATACAAATAAAAACATGTATATATTTAGTCGGATAATTTTCAGCTAGCTAACTTGAGCATAATTTGTATAATCTATAACCAAAGTTGGCTAGCTTAGAAGAGAAGCTCGGAACTCCACCTCTTTGACATTATTAATCAGTCATCACGCAACAGTATATAATATTTTGAAGTAAATATAAAAGGTCGAACGACCATCCTTTGTTCGATCATAGGTGGCGAAAGGGAGGGGACGCGCGCATTTGTCGATGCACCAGCTGTATGGATTTACTCAAGAATGTGGATGGTAGATGGGGAGGCTTTCTATTTTTTTTTTAGAAAATGTTTGTCCGTGGTTGGCTTGAAGAAACAATGCGTTTGCGAACACACAAAACAAAACTATTTATTAGAACTCGACTCGAGCGGTGCGCGCTGGCGGCCGCTCATCGGCACGGTCCGAAGTCACGGCTGGCCGGTGCAAGCAGAAGAGGGCTGGGTAAAGGACGAATGGAATGTTGAGAGGGTCGTTGGTCCTTCGTTCCCACGCGCAGCCCTTGCGAACACAACACCGCGGCGGGAATCACGCGCTGGTTGAGCGGGTCGTTGTTCCCCCTTGCCTACGCGTCTACGTGCAAGACACAACAGACAGCATCCCCAGCTGCGCTGCTGTGCGGCCTCCTCCCGAAGCGTTCATTTCAGAGCTTGTTGGAGACGCTACAAGACTTGTGACAGCTTCTTAAACCTTTCTTTAATTTCTTCCCTCATTAATTTTCTTTTTCATTGTGCTGTGCATAATTTTCTCTTGCGCCTATACATGTCCATGTGCTCCGGTTGGTGCTTGCTACATATCAGTGAATAGCTGAGCTGTGAAATGTCGCCGGAGTACGGATTACAGCAACGGCGGGATACCATCGGCATTATCAGACTCAGTGAACGCCGTCATCTTAGACCGTGAGTATATATCTTTGCAGCATGCCATTGCTTCATAATTGGTTCTATATAATCTCCTACCAGTCCCAAATGTTCTCTTTCCTTATTCTCCTCGAAACAACTGCGCGAAGCATGACTTCAAGAACTAAGCGAATTTTCGTCCGGGTTACATGCAAGCAATAAGTGCGTGAACTTATTTGCTGGCTGCGATATGAATAGCATTTGCGCCGAAAATAGAGGAGCCGTGCGTAGCAGGTGTGTATGCCACTAACACGTGACAGAACACTGCAGGCAGCCATTTGCGCAGTTTTTTGACTGTGCAGCGCGCCGCAATCAATTAGTAACCAGATACTATGCGCCCGGCTTTGTACATATATTTTGGACAGCCTCTCTTCTGCGCGCAGGAAGCCATGTTCACACAGTTTTTGGATTTTGTGAAGAGTTAAGGGCAGTTTTTTGTTTTCAGATGTACAGACGAAGTTTTGAAAACTGTTCGTGCCGTCTGTGCAAGCGAATTTTACAGTGGGGCAGACATGTGCGTGATGCCGCTTGATAACTAGGCTATAATTAAGTCATAATGAACCTCCACTTTTATAATGGTTAATATCATATTGAGGAATTGAAAGCCGTGAACAGCGCAAGTGAGCCCCTTTTCAAAATTTTCTTAATCGATGCCCCCCTTCTGAGCATGTGCCTTCAGGTGAGGGCGTTATCAGAAAGCGGCGACAATAGGAGAGCGATTTCGCAGACGCGCTTCGAGGGCGGGGGAAAATAACAATACAAGCAAAAAGGCACATCAGCCGTGTGTGCACTGCGTCCCTGTCACTGCAAAGTAAACAACGTGCACGCGGGACACAATGTACAAAACATTGACGGCCGGTATGAGGCAACCATATCGTCCGAAATATTGCTCGCGAAGCGCTCGATGACGGCGCGCACTTTCAGGCGAAATGGGACAGGACGTCAGGTCCGCCTGTTCGGCAATTACAGCTCTTTGTACCTCACGTGCCGTACCGTATGCATGAAGTGCACGCCATAGCCATCGTGCAAGAATGTTGAAACCGAAGCAGCGATCCACGTATTCTAATTCTATAGGAAATCATTTGGGAGTAGAAAAGAGCAACTTAATATGATGTGCATGGTTCTTTAATGAACGATATGTATAAATGGACGGTTGAATAGTTACAGTAATGGAGTGCTCTGCTAGAATTGTTTACGGCCGTGACCGCAATAAACATTACTCATATTGCTCTTAGCTTTAAGCTCTGGCATTGATAAGCCTATCTAAAGAACCGACTGGCAGTGACAGGTTGTTTACAGCTGTTGATCAAAAGGTAGGCCATCATGCTATTATTGCAGGCATATTTGCTTCTTTTTGTACCTCTGTTTACTAAAACTTAATTTTGTTCCCCATTCCTAGGGACGCTGCACCTCTTACAACACTCACTGTTCAGTCGCTTTTATTCAAGTATACAAAAAGGAGGAAATGCGCATGCACTCATAGGACAGCCTGTCTTTCCGTTAACAGCTGCAAATAACACGCCACTGCTCCTCGGTACTTTGGATGAAGTTTTCAATGGGGTTACCTGAGATGCCTAGCAATTGCTGTAATATTTATACCAATCACTGCAGTGAAACAGAAAGGTAACACTGCATCACTTTAACTGCTGCATGCACCTATAAAGGCGCCTTAATTTATTGCCTATTCTTATAGACTCAGGACCTCTTACTATAGGCTTTGTTCAGTAAGCAACCGTCTTTCATTGCTTCAGTTTCTATCTCTCCACCACTTTCTTGTTGCTCTGGGTGTGATCATTTGATTTCATTGTTCAAATCATATTGTTTTATCATGTGTGAATGATTTAGCCTGCACATACATGCTTTCATTTTTTTAGATGCGCATCGGGAGCGTTTTCTATGTAGAAGTGGATCGATTGAGTTGTATCACTGGTGCGAAAACCGACAACCCCCAGAAGATATGTGTCCTGTGGTTGGAAGGGCAATAAAGAAGAAGAAAATCAGCGGAAAAGCCTGCCTAAAAAAAGGTAGCACTGCATCACTGTAACTGTTGCATGCACCTTTAAATATGCCTTGTTTTTATTGCCTATTCTTATAGACGGTGGACCTCTTGCTATTGGCTTTTTGCAGAAAGCAACGGCCTTTCATTGCTTCAATTCCTATCTCTCCACCACTTTTTTGTTACTTCGAGTGTGATCCTTTGATTTTATTGTTCAAATCATATTATTAAATCGCCGGTGAATGATTTCGCCTACACATACATGCTTTCATTTTTTTTAGGTGCGCATCGAGAGTGTTTTCTACGTATAAATGGATCGATTAAGTTGTATCACTGGTGCGAAAACCAACAGTTCGGTACCCCCAGAAGATTTGTGTCCTGTGGGTGGCAGGGGTATAAAGAAGAGGATAATCAGTGGAAAAGCCTGCCTAAAAACTTACAAAGATGGCGCAAAAGCGAAATGCTGATCAGGGTTAGAGTCTGATTACTTCTGTTATCCCATTTCACTTGCTAGGTGATGTGACATATATGAAGCACCTTAGTATAATTTGTGGTATACTCACTGAAAATTGTGTAGACATTAACTTTTTTCTCGTTCAATTATTTTGAGTGACGCACGAATTGGAATAAAACGAAGTCATCCACACGTCTAATGCCCATAGACATTAGCTGCGTGGATGAGCTCATTAATTGTGTTCCTATGTGAGCATGCAATAGTTTGTCGAATATATTAATATGTTAAAAGTTGATTTTTTTACTGTTAACCGGAGTAATACATATGCTCCATATCATAGCATTATTCGCCTGTAGTTTGTATCTGCTCTTTCCTAAATTGTATTCTACAAAGTATACGTGTGTCATCTCGTACGTCTATTTAACTAGCGAACAATTTGCAATCGAAGCCTTTTTGTGATGTTTCAGCTACAAATAATGTATGACAGTTGTGACAATATAGGTAGCTTTAGGTATAACATATAGCGCGAAAATCTTTAATATATGCGATGATATTTTTATTCACCGCATTGGCTAAACCAGCCTGTTGAAGAGACGAAATGAAAACAAATATGGATGTCTTCGGACAGGAACAGTAATCGTGGTGCTATGACCATTTTTTTAATTAAATTTTCATATGTCGTGGGCTAATGTCTCGACACAAAGGAATGACCCTTAGGTTTGCCAGATGCGGCGTAGTATTCTCGAAAAAAAAAAAAAAACGCCTATCACTAAAGCTGGAAAACGCCGTTTTTGTCGTTTCAAAAAGTTGCACGTTTGGAGGCCGGCTGGTTGCGTAAAATTTTGTCATCCACTGTTTTTTACTCACCGCATTTGGGTAACGTTTACTTGTATAAGAAGTATTAAAAGTGTGTTTCATTGATGCAGTTGATTTAGTAAAAAATCGCAAACTTTGCTTCAAGAACAACGCGCTACAAAAATGTTAATGTTCAACCTTACATACTGGCGTGACGCATTGCGTTGTTTGCACTAAAATATTCTGTGTTTATTACGCAGGTCATATTGTTAATTTAAGGCAGAATTTGGAGCTCTAAGCTGCTATGTGTGTTCTCTGTAACGCCACCAAAAGTATTATGCTGGAAAGCGATTTGCTTAAGATTGTAATTATAAAAATTACACATTGCAAAATCACCTTCAAAAATATAGTATTGTTAGTGGTGGTCAAAGCTGACAAATGGAATAATATATTAATAACCTAGATTGAATACTATTGCACCTAGCAATAAAAAAGAATGCAGGACAGAGAAAAAGTTCAGCCTTCACTTGCGTTCTGCCATGAAATTGACAGAAATAGTGAATTAATACCATTTTCAGCTATATTAAGTATTTGTCCCAGAAGCAGAAAAACGGTGTTAAGCGCTGACAATGTTTTAAATTTTACTTAAGGTAAAATGTAACTAAATTAAGCAAATACTAAATTGAAGTTTTGATGCCTATTCCATAAGGGGGAGCCATATAAGCACATCTATAGAACAAAAACAAGCATTTTTATATTTCTAATATTACATTTTGCAGAATTAAATATATTTACTGACTCAAATTAACAAAGTACTTTGCATTTTTTCCACAGATTTTGATAAAAATTGATGTTGCGGCCGTTTCTTCAATTCTAATCAATTTTCCTTATTTTACCATTTTCTTACTTTTGTCCAATTTCAAAATAATATGCAGATACACACACAAATCTAGAGCTTCAAATTTTTTCAGAAATAAAGAATGGAACCTAGATAATGTAAAAAAATAGTTTCTGTGCCAAGATATTATTGGATCTTGCAAGAATGCAGGCTGAGTTTGGCCATTATCAGCACAAGCACTCGGTTTAATATTTAATGTTACATTTTTAAACAGTATAACGCAACACTTTTTAGTCCGTGATATTTTTGAGGTACTGAAGATTTTTGAGAGGGATTTGAATGAAAATCGAAGATGATCTTTTTTTAATTGCAGCAAATTTGCCCTTTACTGCTGTTTTCGAATTCTGAGCAATTTTGATGCGTTGTGGAGAACACACCTAGTGGTCTGGAGCTCCAGATACTGCCTGGAATTAAGAACATGCGTCAGGAAGTGAAAACATATTTAGTGCAACCAACCTAATGCATCATATGCCAGTACATAAGGTTAAAAATGAATATTATTTTTGCAGCATATCGCTCCTGAAGCAAAGTTTGTGATTTTTTAATAACACAACTGCAAAAACAAAATAGGTTTCTAATAGTGTTTGTAAATATAAAACCTGCATATATTAGTGAGTAAAAAAGAGCAGATGACAAAATCATGGCATCCAAACTTGCAACATTTTGAAATGCCAAAAATAGCGTTTTCTACCTCTAGAGATATACCATACAATTGTTTTTTTTTTCGAGGAAACTACGCGTATCTTGAAAAACTAAGGTTAATTCTTTTGTGCCTAGATACTTGCCCACCACATATAAGAATTTCATTGGAAGCGAAAGATGGCCATGGGACCTCGATTATGTTTCTTATCTAAGGCACCCATAATACGCTGTGAGTAAGCCAATATCAAGGGCTTTTTTTAATATTCCATATTTCGAACGGTTGTGCCATCTAAGAAAATTAGAAAGCTAGGCACACCTTAGGTGTAGCCAGCCCTCACTTTCTGTTACAGCTGCATTTGCTAAGCTGAATTAATGCGTTGATTACTTTATTTTAGCCACGAATATAGCGCTATTACGTGTCAATTTTAAAGAAAGGCCGCAGTGACGCGGTTCCTGTAGAATTTGTAAGTGAAATCTGTAAACCTTACAAATCTACCCATATATATGATCTCTTGCAGGTTTTATTCAAGCTACATTACACCTGCTGCGCCCCATAGCTTGAGCCAAGGGTTATAAATAAACCATTAGAAACAGACGATGGAAACCGGTGGTGCATTGCTGGCAGCCACTTAGGACAGCGCAGAAAATTTTTATTTTGTACGTGGGGAAGTGAGGTTATTCGCTTCAAGTACTAAATATTCACTTTAGACAATAAATAGGACTTACAGAGTCGGTGAGCACGTTCGGAAACCCCTGTTTCAATATTTGCGGTTAGAAACCTCATGTGTACCTTTTTTTCCAGCTGTAGATAAATTCCGGGTTATGTAGATACCGAAACCGTTACCAGCCCATTCGCGCACCTCAACTGTGCTGCTCACAACATGATTTTGAGCGGACAAAACAACCTGCCGCTAAGATTGCTAGCCCCATGCATGAGTAAGGGTGATATGCTGGCGATGGTTGCTTCGCGTCGGCCCTTTGGCGCACATGAAGGCTCGAGTTACAATGAGCGCGCCGAACTTTGCAATGCGGATAATGACTACAAAGCGGTAAGGATATAAATGAGTTTAACAGTATTTTTCAGCTGTAAAATACAAATACAGTCTTGTTGGACGATGTGCTGGCGCGGACGAAGAAACCATAGGCAACTTGTAGGTCTAACGCTACACGGGGCTGTCGAGCCAAGCCAAGTCCTCAATTGTATTGTCCGGGAATCAGATTTCTGTATTTTCGTGGTTTCCTATTGTATCTGGCGTTCATAATGCAGACGTGAGGGTTCTTTATCACAAATAATCAAACGTGGATTGTGCCGGTACTCTTCAAAGTAGCAACACCATTTATCGTGTAAGTCATTAATCAGTAATTTAGGTAAATAATGTCAATAAGGATTCCAAACAAAACCTTTTCTGTGGCGCTCAAGGTAGCTTCCAGCAATATATATCTGGTTTCCTTTGCCTGGCTCCGAAATTTTTTTTTATCCCTTGGATCAAATTTGCTTGGACAAGCAGTATATGTGTAAAAATGATGCACCTGTGAGCTACCCGTTTAAGTGAGCTCCCGTTTAAGTGAACTACCCACAAAACCAGTCAAAAGCGTATATCAGCTAACCAGCGGCCAGTGCAGCAGTATTGGGCTTAGATCGCTCGTGTATATTATATCTAGCCATTTAAAAAAAATGAAAATGGTCGCCGAACATTCTCTTGGTAACGATTATTAGTATAAACTGTTTGCACATCGCAGAAAGCGTAGGAGCGGCAAAAAACTAGCGCGCCAGTCATATGCGGAGACAGCCGATAATCAAGCACTAATTCCTAGTGTGGGATGAAACACTGGCTGTCTCAGCCGTATTGCTGTGTAGGCGATAAAAATGCAACAGGGCACATGCTATGCAATGTATATATGCGTCTTTCATCCTAATAAACCCAAGGCAGCTGAAACTAGTCTGGAACTCATCAGTATAGTGTTTCTCATTGACCATAAATTTCGGTACATGAATCCTGGAATTTTCTACATCTTCCTAAAATAATGCGCGCGATTTTATATGAATCGTAATAGTGTTGTAAATTTTGTTTCCTCATTGTTTTTGAGCAGGTGCCATTTGCCAAAAAGTTGGGGTGGACGATTTGGAGGCACACGCATTTATTCGCAGGTGGCTGCCTGGTTCCTGTGACAGGGGGGGGTGGAAGAAAAAGGCGTTATGCTGAAACCTCCCCTGGCGAACCAGGCATGCCACCTATGAATGCAATTGCAGGGTCAGCCCCCTCACTACGCCTATGAGTGTGCCCTCCAGCTCCCTGGCCCCTTCCACTTTCCGAGAGCCCGCCCTGCCCTGACCAATCCTGCCACTGCCCCGCTAACTGCTGCTGTGTGTGCCCTCAGCGCTGGCTAGTAACAACTGCCGTCTATAGCAACAATTGCAATAAATATTATCTTTTTGTGAATAATGCCCTTGTTTTGTGAATATCTACTGGTTGCTCATGAACAACAATTTGAATTTATATGGCCACTCCTATTTGAAAGGCCATTATTGTCCCAGCAAGTTCGATGTGCTGTCACGAATATGGCTAGAATGAAAAAGGCTGCATTTTATGGCCTGAACAGGCAGTGCCACAAAATGTGTAATCTTGACATCATCAATGGCACATGAATGGAGTAGCCGGTGTACCATAAACCATTGGATTAATATTGGTATCGACAATATGCGGCATGAATGGAGTAGCCAGTGCACCTGCAATGGCTAACCATTGGTATGATATTGGCATTGACAATGGGCCATCAATGGAATAGCTGGTATTAAACAAATATTGGTAATACAATGATGGTATAAAGCTGGACAGTATTGGCAAGAATCATGGTGCATGAATGGAAAGTCTAATATTGTGCCTACATTGGTGGCTCCAGCTTGGTTGAACACTGGACCAATCTTGGAATGAAAGATGGGCCAAGAATGGAGAATGTAGTAAAATGCCCAAATGCCAATATCAGTCCAATATTGATGCCATTCTTTTCCAGTGATGAACCATTGTTGGACCAATGCTGGTGTGCTGCTTGGGTAGTAGCCGAAAGTCCGAATACATTTATTTGTATACTCATAAACTTAATACCTTGTAAGAAAAGTGCTACTTTTTACAAAAACGTTTTTCTCCTGTTTAGATTATTTAGGAAAGCCAATAAAAAGTGCTTTTTGAATGTATCATCGCGGTGCGCAGGCCCTTTCAGCTGCGTACGTGTGGGTTGCATTTCATCTCCCCGAAGTATCCCTCTTGAGGGAAAAGATACGCATCTAAATACACTGCTGCAGCATTAAATTTCTTGCAAAATGGAACTGCAGACGTTGTATTGTTAAACTGCGGGCTATGAACGAGCAGAAAACTAATTAGCCATGGATAAACCACCGGGCAGCGAGAACCGCAACATGGTTGGGCCACGCGTGGATGAGCTTTGGGCCAGGAAGGAACGAAGCGCTGCCGTAGACTGGCCAAGTCGGCCATAATCATCGGCCCGATGTCAATTGCCTACGATCGGTCGTTTCAAGGGTAAATAATTTGGTTGAAGTTGAATTGATGACAGTAAAGGAAATAGACAAAAGGAGTGATAGACGTAATGTCAAGAGAAGGAACTCGTTTGGTTTTATTTATCGGAAGCATTGCCAAAAATCGAAAAAGGTTATGAGATACGCCGTTAGGCATTCGCAATAAGCTTTGCTTTCAATCAGTGCCTACCCTAATAAAACCTAACATTTCGAATTACCCAAATAAACATTTGCAACCCAAAAACTTATCCTTTAATGTAACTCGTATTCGAAAGAGAAGAAAGGGCTGGCTGACAACGCACTGCATGTGCATTCCTTGCCTTCAAGTGTGGATAGGCAAGAAGATTATAATCGGCTTCCAGCAGGCCTTTACGCGTTGCGTGGGTAAGTCATTAAATTGCGATTTCCGATGTCAGAGTGTTAGCAGCACGTGGCCTTGCCGCGTTGCATTCCGCAGCCAGCTATGCTTCAGAAGAAGGAACTTCACGCGCAAGGTGCATTCGCGTGGCTTTATCTCGACATTTTGTTATCAGCTATATTCGCGCTTTTCGTACTATCTGCGTTCATAGACTCAGTTCAGTTCAGTCGTTCAGTCGTGACCCTATGGACCATGTCACGCCACGCTTTCCGGTCTCTCACT
>JAJIZL010019921.1:1683651-1711424 GCA_023969395.1 Amblyomma maculatum | reverse complement strand
AGTAGATGGGGTGAACAAGTACTACTACCCTACGCCGATTGAGATTTCTGATATTCAAGTTCTTTCACCGGCAAGAGCACGGAATGGAGCCAGTACAAGCTTTCATTGCCGAATGGCGACGCATTGCTAAGAACTGCAATTTCGGAACAATGTTTGATAGGATGTTGAGAGATCGCATCTTATGTGGCATTAGCTCGAAGAACGTGCCAAAGTAGTTGCTCGCAAAAAAGGATCTTACCTTAGCAGAAGCAACAGCACTTTTGTTAGCGTTAAAACTATAGAGCTTGATTCTCAAACGATAAGCCACGAAGCACGCTGCACTGATGCGCTAGCAGTAAAGGTGCGGCGGCGTTGGCCCACGAAACGGAACACGATTGACAAGCACTGCGATCACTGCGGAAACAGCGGTCAGGATAATGCCATCTGCTCAATGCGTCATCGACGCTGCTACAGTTGTGGCACACAAGGTCACTTAGCTCGAAGGCAAAAAATGTGCCGGAAGGCAAAAAACCGTTCGGTTAATGTCACAGCGCAGGCTGATAGCGACAGTGATGTTAGTACAGCCCAGCTATGGTCAGTGACGACACATTAACGGTTAATGCCACCAATTAGAGAAACTTTCACCTGGCACGGCATCAAACTGCTAATGGATGTTGATGCTGGCTCTCTAATGTGTATCATTCCTAGGAACATTTACGAAGCGAACTGTAACCATTGGTCAGATTTACAGAAGTCGAAGATTAAATAGTCTTGCTATCGGGGAGACTGCCAGTTCTCGGAGTGTTATCAATGCATGTGGGCTATCTGGCTGCAACTGTCGATTACCACGTCATCGTCTTGGATTGCGAAAAACCCCTACTGTGCGGCTGGGATTTCTTGAAAAAACTCGAAACCGAAGAAGCAGTTGTGCTATATGTTCTCCGTTCGACACAGGGCATCAGCTCAACTCCAGTGTTGCCAACTGCCGTTTTGAAGGACTGCGCAGACGTGTTCACGGAGGCCCTGGTATGCATAACAAGTTCACCAGTGCAGCTGCAGGTCAAGCCAGGAGCACAGCCAAACTTCGACAAGGCGAGAAAATTGCCTTATGCTCTCCGCGATAAGGTTTCGGAATGACTAGAGAGGCTTGTGGCAGCCGGCATAATATCCCCTATCACGCATGCAGAGTGGACCACAGCTATCGTGCCAGTTCTCAAGAATGGTGGGCGAGTCATATGTTAAGATTTTAAGGATACGCTGAACTTGGTTTGTGAAATGGAGCATTACCTTCTGCCAGTTATAAATATATTTGCTCAGTTGGGAGGAGTGCAGTGATTCAGCACTTTTGGAATTAAGGGATGCGTACAATCAGATTGAGCTAGACAAAGAATCCCGCCGGTTAGCCGTGACCAACCTCCATAAAGGGTTGTTTTGTTTCAATCGCTTGCCTTTTGGAATTGCTTCTGCACCGGCCATATTACAGATGCGTATCGAAATAGTTCTGCAAGGCTTACCTGGGGTATAAGCGTACAGGCGTGAGCAACCTTATCTAGAGCGTGCCGACGGCGCTCTGCGAAGCACGTCAGCGACATCTAGCGTTAGGCTCTGGGTTTGAGGTATGCGTCCTGTGCGCATGCGCGGCAAACCAGATGTATGCCTGCTCATCACTTGCTAGTCCAGCTCCTGCCTTGCGAGTACCTTTCGTGCCGCTAGGGTCGCACTGCCTGCATTTGTAAGGCTGTAACGGTCGCCAGAGCGTCGCGATGCCGCCGTGTTCCTCGATTGTAACAAGACGGCCAGGCAAGCAAGCGCGAATGATAAAAGATTAATACGCGTTCCTGAATATGCACCACTCCCCGGCCCGCCGCTGGGGAGGAAGTCAAATTCCTATATCTGTACGGATGCAAATGCTTTGTCCCTTATCGCTGATAAGCCGTCCCAAAACCGCGCTATAAAACAATACGCCTGCAACACGTGGCGCGTGTTCGTACCTTATACGAACTGGAGGAATAACAGACATCAAAACAAACACTAGCTCTATTCTCGCCCTCTTAACCATGGTGCTTGTTCGAAACGCGCGATCACCCGCTATCACTTGCAATTGCTTTTGAACCGAGCTATCACCGATATCACATTGCACTTGCCTAGCCGCTTAGTGATTTGCGCGAAATGCGTTGGTTTTGCGGCCGCTGTTACATAATGTGAGCATGTTGCGCTCGTTTCTGGGCATGGTAATGTTCTACACGTCTTTGCCTGACATGTCTGCATTGCTAAGCCCCCGTACCGGTTGCTCCAAAAGGGTTCTATGTGGGTGTCCAGTTCTAAGGAAGAAGATTCATTACGGTTTGCGAAGGAGGCGTTGTCCTCATCAACGGTGCTGACGCACTTCGAGCCGGAAAAGAGCTATTTGTAGAATGCGATGCAGCACCATATGGCTTGGGGCACCACTTTCCCATCGCATAGATGGTGAACATCGTCCAATAGGTCTTCGCTCGCACTCGTTAACCGCAGCAAAAAAAAAAAAAAGCATTTCTCTCATTGAGCGGGAGGCGTTGGCCTTTGGCTTTCGGCGTGCAGCGTTTTCGAGACTGTCTCCTCGGGCTAGAGGTCTCGCTCATTACAGACCATCAGCCATTGCTGGGTCTCCTAAAGCAGGACATGCAAACGTCCGTCATGGCAGCGGCTCGAATACAGAGATCATACTTTTTCGATTACCTCTACGTCCTGCATGGAGTCCAGGTTCGAGCACAGTATGCAGTCAATTTTATTTTAGTCGCTCCTTTGGGACGTTTTCATGTCCACGTTCGGTTCTTCCGTTTGCTGAAGAAGGTATTCATGACTTTCAAGTTTTTGCGCCCTCCAAACTCAACTAGTAACTCACCCTTGCTACTCCTAGAAGCAATCCATAGCCGCCCGCTGCCTGGGTTTCGGCCTGCTTTTTCCCTTCCTTGGCACTGAAGTCGCCCATTACTACAGTATAGGCAGTCTGAAATAGAGATTGCTGTGGTGATCGTTGCACTTTAACATATATCCTAGCGAGAAGTGCAAATACTTTTGAGGCGGTTGTGTAGGACATTTTCACGCCCATTTCATGAGCTTGCAGGGATCCGATCGCAAGCTTTGTCGAAGCATGTGTCAGATAACTGGGCTACATTGAGAACACCTGGGCAAGTACGGTATCCGCCACAAGCATACATATTATGGTGCTGAATATACTTGTTCGTTTATCGTGAACAAAGTGACAAACAGCAGCATGTTTGAGGCACTTTGCAGGACAATTGCAGCGCCACTTAGGCAGTGCAGGTTGACTATACTCCGTTTTCACTTTCCGTATTGCCGATTCTACAACTGCGTTGAAGCTTTCAACTGTCTGGTTATCATCACAACAAGTAGGTGCGTAGGTCTGTAAACTACCGCATATTAGGCTAAAAACGATGCCTCGTTAACGTCGATAACGTGTGACGAAGATACTCTACACCAAATCCCCATGAATCGTCTTCCTTGCACAGCAGAATGACAGGAGAGGCCCAAGAGCTGGATAACTCCTATGAAACCTGCATGTCCTCCACTTACGACTGATCTTGCCCTCAGAATGGTACGCGTCATATCGCTTTTCCCAGATAGGACGTGCCGAACCAGTGTCGATGGTATTTAATTTTTCTGAGCGTTGATATGAGCTTGGAAAGCACAGCTAGTGGGCTGGCGTGGGGTTATTATAATATTACGATGAAATAGAAAAGTGGCGTTTTTTTAGAATGCAGTTGGGAGCGGGAGAATGTAATGCCAACTAGCTCCAAACATAACCGCGTCTGCCTTCTCTTCTTCCTTCTAATCTGCCAACCAATACCTAGTCGTCGTAAATAGCGTTACAATATCATTGTTGAATACGTAGGTTTAATGTTTTAGTCAATCTTGACCACTCTTGGTGGTTTCTTTGGCCAGAATAAATTACTTTCTTTCCACTTCCTTCAAGCACATGTTCTAGCATTTTTTGAAGATGGTAAAATACTAATGACATTTTTAGAACAATGATAATCATTCAATGTATTCGAAAAAAATATCGAAGAACCTTGTTTCTATATTATAAGGCACTGTCGACGTCACAAAGACTGTGGAGATTGTTTTTTGAGTCATACGTGTAGTTTATTTTGCTGCATGTTACTCAATATTTGTGGTAGTGAGCTTTTTATCAGCTCAACTAAATGTTTATGACTTGACGAGAAGAAGCATTTTCAGCAGTGATAAACCATGGCTAACGTGGTAACTAAAGTTCATGGGTAAAGAGTTTCATCAATTACATGGGATAGAGGAGGTGTAGTACTTGACATATTTTGCAAGTTTGGCGCATCATAAACACAGCTGCATTTGCGCTGGGGAACCCCCTATATTTCACAAGTATTGCTAAATTGATCCCGTTGCTGTGAAATGGAAATATGCAAAGAATATCCTGCGGGTTTATAAAGTTCATGTGTATCAGAATGTTTATTGCAAATGCTTGCTAAGGTTTACAAAAAGCTGGTATGTTTGGTATTTTTAGGAACACAAGATAGGTTACTTGGTACTAAGGAAATAAGGTTTATTTACTCGTTGCCATTCGTTCTCAGGTAAACAGGCGTTTTTGAGGGCACAAGACTGAAATTCGGAAAAGAAAGGTAATTGCAACGGGACAAGCACTGGATTAATCGCTGTGTCTGTTTTTACCTTGGAAAAGAACACTAGGTACTGCGCGTGAGTAGGTAACGGTGCACCATTTTTTGGAAGAACCCGCGTTTCGCTCTAAAAAGGATAACTCGCTTTGCACTTCCTTTCAAGACAATTTTCTTAGGTAGTTGATTTTGACTTTAATATTGCATGATATTTAATATCGATTGAGCTATGGGCCTGATCGTCTATATTGTGAGGTGTTAGGCCTACTAAATTGGCAAGCAAGCACATCACCTAGACTGCGATTTTTCGAATAAGCAGTCCAGGCGTTTAAATTTGCGGCGACCATGACGCCCAGCGGCCACAGCATTGTTGTGGCTGCTTTAGAAAGAGCTGAAGCTGCCACAGATGCAGTCAGAGGCAAGCGGTAACTGAATGAAGTAATAAGATTTGTCTGCGAGAGAGCGGAACTGCCAGATCCCCAGCAGATGCGGAGCGCCTCTAGACACTTGCCGTGGAACAGCACTATTTGGGAGCTTTCTTGAGCGTAGAAAAGAATATGGAGATCGACAGCATCAATGCAGCAGCTATGAAAAAATGTGTGTTCCATGCAGTGAACTTAACTGGCCTACGATCATGTATTGGGCCATATATCCTGCTTACTAGCATTTGATAGATCCATTGTCGCTGGTAGGCCAACAAGCTGAACAACACAACAGCTCGTAAACCACGCTAATACGTGCGCCATATGGTGTCTCATTGACACAACATAGAAACCGAAACAAATAAAACGAGGAACACATTCACAAATACACAATCAGCTCTCACTAAGATCATAAACCTACTTTGTACTAGATCGTATGTATTTGGTAAAAAAAAAGGCTTTTCCATCGCTGTCTCCATGTCCATTGTTCAGAAAACCTTGTCGGAAAATATACACACGCGATTCAGTTTCAGAGTTGTATGCCATTTGGACTGCAGTTTAGCCTGCATAATATATTCACGTTAAATGCTACTGTGTGATAAAATTTAGAGCCGAGCGAACATGTATTCCCTATCTTATGTCGTTGTAAGTGCAAGTGCACACCGTGGCGAGACATTTATTTCGCTTTTTTTTTCGAAAAGCGACGCAAACTAAATACTTTTAACAATATGCCAAACTGTGCCCTTATCTCAAGGCTGAACATTCGCGAAATGAAATGGCGGTGCTCTCTGGCTGAAGCTTCAGCCAACTTCTAATTACAGGTTGCAGCCTTGCGATTACTTAATTGCAATTTTTTAATACACAGCAACTATTTTACACAAAAGACATCTACAGAATTTTGGATGACGCTCTATCACAACCTAAATCAAAGAATCAGCCCATCTAGTCAACTGGCTTGCTTCTCATTCAGTTTGTTTACTGCTTAATCGAAGAATATGAATGATCAGCCAATTTCATTTTATTACAATTTAAAACGATATATGCTTTTTCCACTTCCCTTCATACAAGTTAGACATGCGGCCGCAAGCAATCCAATAAGAAAGTTTTCAAAGGTTGATATAAGTTTTTATTATCGGTTTTATTTTGCCCATCTCCGCAATGATAGTGCTGCTGTATATGAAGTATACGTGTTTCTTTTTCTATGTGTATCGATCTTCCTTACATTGCAACGAAAGTGGTCACTTTCCAGCAACAAGGATCAATTTGTCGTGCATACGAATTGAAAGACCACGCCCCCTATCAAAGACGTTCCAGAGTCCATGACATGCTGAGCAGCTCATGCTGTTAGTGCAGGCGCCACCGGTTTTCCCGATCCTACCAACTGTTCAGTTATTCTTCCACACAACGCATTTGTGCGTTGTTCCTTCAATATTATACGTTCGAAATTATAACAATACAGAAGTTAAATGTCTATTTCATGAAGACGCATTTATTTATTATTCTTGAAATTACTACCCACTAGGTTGAGGGTCGCCGGAGAAGGGGTAGGCAGCGATCGCGATGGTTAGATGGCATTCTCGAGGCATTGCAGATGAAGCTATGTGATGTTAAGAAGATAGTGAGAGACCGGAAAGCGTGGCGTGACATGGTCCATAGGGTCACGAAGAGTCGGACACGACTGAACGCCTGAACTGAACTGAACTGAACTTTCTTCAATGTTTTCAATTATTTCTTCCCGGTGACATGCACAAATACGCTATGTTACAAAGAAACCAGCGCTGGTGTTGCCGCTGTCACTGTCGGCTGCAACATACTTTTTTGCGAATTCAATACTGCGCCAGGTTTCTAGCCGTCGCGTGGTCCTGGCGAAGGCCACATTTGGCCTTGAGCAGCCCAGGAGGAGGAGGAGGAGAAGAAGAAGAAAAAAGACGAACAAGAAGAAAACTGGTAGCTTAAACTCTTTCGTCATACTCCTAAAGGATGAGCTTTAGTGTCCTCATCAATGTAGCACTTTGCCTGATAGGACGTGATAAGCGAATTATGTAGCAGACAAAAAAAGCTTCTGTCATTGCTGTCGCAAATCAACTAGGGTGAACCAAAGTTAAAACACAACTAATTTTTTCAAGGGTAAAAACGTCACAGGGAGATGACCTCGAGTGGGAGTTTCAAACAGCCCACCTCATCAGCGTACAGTGCAATATCCGCGGAGTTGACGATCATTAATTAAGAGAAGCAAAGCTATATAAAGGATTACGGCTTTGTAAATATGTCAACTTTATCAGTGAAATTATTTCCTTAGCAAACATTTTACCAGCAAAGTTAGCAGGTGGCATTTGGACCCAAGGCCTCAGGGTTGCCTGTTCCAACTGGCACTTGGTGGCGCACGGAAGGCAGGCTTCCACAGCTTGAAAATTAGAGGTACTTCATCTCTATTTTTCACAAAGCGTTCTGCTGGGACTCTATGCTAATTAGTGTCATCTAGTAATGGTAACAGGCAAAGTCAGCTTTTACGTTTTAAGCAAGAGCGAAGCTTCGCACTCAGGTACCTTTTTTACACGTCTCCAAATATAGCGTCCCACTCAAACCTATTACATTACAGACTGTCTTAAACGACGTGCATTAAAATCTCCTTATGTTAAAAGGTTTTCTCCAGATTTCTCTGAAGACAAAGAGACACACTCCTTTATCATTATACTGAATTACTTAGATTCGTGATGTAAAGAAAATATTTGTGGGCAATCCCTCTACCCAAGGGAGACGCAAGGCACACGCGCGACGGGCCATGTAGCAAGCATTTTTATCTCGCTCAAGCGCAGGCAAGTCCGTCAGGCAGGTCGGGAAGTCAGGCGGTCGTGCCATGTTAAGTGAGGAGAGCAGTCAGGAAGCAGGCAGCAGGAGAGCGAAGAAGGAGCGAGATGCCCGCGTGCCTCGTATTATGGGATCCCAGCGGGGACCCATCAAGGGCCAATTTCCCCTCGGCAATTGAGGGAAGAGGATACCGGGAAGCGACGCGCTCTTCAAATACGATACGTCACGCCGCTGGCTTTGAATACCCGTGGAGCAGGGTCCAACATCTCCCTCCCTCCTCATCGTCCGACCCGGCGTCCGTCAGCAGGCATTCCAATTTGTCCTGGTCCGGGCTGGCGTCCATAGAGACCGAAGGGGAGGCGGAGCCCATAGGGGGTGCTGGGGGCCCTGCCTGACACTGGTTTGCGCGTGCGCCGATCACTGCCCCCTTGGGCTGAATAGGAACCCATGTGGCCAATTTCTGTGTCGTCGTGGGAGCGCACGGCAAGGCCCCAAGTTGGGCGCTATTTTGTGGGCGATTCCTCTACCCGAGACGAAAGACATACACGAAGCGGGTCGTGAAGCAAATATCTTATTCTCATTCGGGGGCAGGCAAGTCCATCAGACATATCGGGGGGTCAGAGGGTCGTGCCTTATCACTTTGGGAGAGGAGGCAGGAAGCGGACAGCATGCGTGCAGGAGGAGAGCGAAGGAGCGAGACGCCCGCGCTCCTTGTCTCATAGGGATGAAGTGGGGACCGATAAAAGACAGGTTTCCCCTCGGCACCTGAGGGAAGAGGATGCCACGAGACCTTTAAAACCAGCGGCGCGCCGCTGGCTTTAAAGATTTGTGGAGCAGGGCCCCGCATATTACAGGTGCGTTCATCATCACCATCATCATCATCAGCCTGACTATACCCACTGCAGGGCGAAGGCCTCTTCCATATTTCTCCACTTCCCTTACGGAAATGCCATATCTGGACTTATAAAAAAAAATTCCAGATCAGGTATATCAGGAATTGGGCAGATATGGTATATTAGGACAGATCTAGGCCAGATAAGGCATATCTGCCCAATTCCTGATTTCGAGTACCAGATAAGGCATATCTGGTTGTATATGCCTGATCTGCCCAATTCCTGATTTCGAGTACCGTATAAGGCGTATCTGGTATAAGGCGTATAAGGCGTATCTGGTCAGATATGCCTTATCTACCCAATTCCTGATTTAAAGATCTAGCCCGCATGGCATGTATGTTTTGAACTATAGATCTATATATCTGCATATCAACATAACACTTTGTTACAACACACAAAACAATTTTAGTATTCCAGCTAAACGCACACTCAATCAAGTTTGCCAAGGGAAACCTGAATTTCCCCTTTTATTTCAAACCTTACAAGAAAATAGCTTTGAAACCACAGGTTTTCTTTTTTCCCTGCCTATATGGAATCGCTCAAAGACGGGCCTGAATTACGTGTGTACACCGAGGGTCAAAGACATGCTCATCCGTTAGTAAATATTGATATTCTACTCATTTAGGCGCGATACTATAACAAACTAATGGGATATCTAAACAGAATAATGTCTACACGAGAAGCTAAAGTGAAAGACAATAACCTATTAAATTAGATATTACATTTTTATTCAACTCTTATACACACATAGCTTTAACCAGTAAATGCTTTTAGTTTGAGCTTGTTTACTTGCGAAGCTAAATAAAATAAACGGCTAATAATCGAACTAGACTATTGAAAGGGAATTTAAATGTTTGTCGATACCCGGAAAAGGTACCGCTAAACCGCAGGGCGATAAAACACACACTGCTAGGACTGCTGATAATACCTAAACCTTAGCAAAGTACATATAGGCTGTCAGGAAGTACTGGTGTTACCTTAAGCAGAGACTGTAGTGCAAAATGACCGAACGCGCCTAACTCGTGGTTGCTTTTGAAATTAAGATAGAAAACAAAGAAAAAAGCATGTCCGATGGCATTTGTCATGACAGCGACAGCTCTGCCCCTAAACCAAATCAAGCATGAAGCTACTTAGGTAGTGCAAATAATAATAATAATAAACAACGAAGGACCCTATCCACCCACTGAAATTTGTTAAAATTGCAGCAGCGAAAGACAAAATAGCAACGAAATGTACGGAAAAATATCACATACTGTCAATTACCATCCAATTTACTGATTGGAAAATTTTTCCATCAAAATAATAAAGTGAACAATATCCTGAGGCTGGCAAGTGCTAGTTCCCGACAAGAAGTATCACGCTCACGGTTTTGGTGATCGGGCGTGAAGATGAGGCGGCACGATGAGGGTGCGATCCGATGCATGGTGAAGATTTGGCCGGGCCACCCAGGGCAGAAGCCTCGAAAAGCTCAATCGACCATCAGGTTCGCTGCCAAGGATGGGGAGGCAGCTTCCACCCGCAGTGGGACACAGTAATTTCCTCTGTGCTGACAGTCCGACTGAAGCTCTTGTAGGTTTGCTGTC
The DNA here is from genome assembly GCA_023969395.1 of Amblyomma maculatum. Lineage (NCBI taxonomy): Eukaryota > Metazoa > Arthropoda > Arachnida > Ixodida > Ixodidae > Amblyomma > Amblyomma maculatum. The sequence goes on along the minus strand of JAJIZL010019921.1, from coordinate 1,701,093 downwards.
GCATTTGTGTTACATGCACACAGCTAATAGCGAGCATTCGCTATTACACCAGCATACACAACATGCAGCACGCCCCCTAGCCGCACCGAACGCCGATGTCTGCCACCGCGAAAGGAACGAGACAAGTGCTTAGGCGCACGGAGTTGAACGGGGAGGGAAAAGAAGCAAGCACACACAAAACAGCAACCGCCAGCTGTCTCTGAGGGTGAGTCACCGTCTAGACAGCTCGGAGGGGGCCGTATACTGAACTGCCATCATAATCTTGATATTTTGAATCGCTCAACTTAACCGACCATGCGTTTGTGCACCGGACTGCCGCCGCATTTTAAATGAAAATGCGAGTTAGTAGACGGAAAGAGGAGCATGTAGCCATAACCCAGCACCCTCCTAAATTAAGGAACACATGCTGTAATAATTATAGTGCAGCAAAATTTGCAGAATACTTGAAATATTAGGAGCCGTAGCTGCTTTCTAAATTGGATACAATTAACACTAAGCATGCCGGCTATGCTGAGTGTAGAAAAATTGAAGCTCGACCACATGATGCCAATATTGAATATTTGCAGAAGGTAGACGAAAGCCATATATTGCTAATATACAATCACTATGGCGCCTACATAATTAAGGCCCCGATGAGGTTATATAAAGTCCTGTTGATGCCAGGCATATATGGCCCTAGTCTGTCGATATAAGGTCATGACGATGCCATATATGCCCTTTATCAGGCCACATAATGTCGCGAGGATACCATATATGCCCCTGATCAAGCCATTGCCCGCTCAGATATGGATTATATGTTGCATGATATGGCCACATCTGAGCCATATAAGGGCAACATTTTGCTCATATATGACCTTATCTGGCCCAGATAAGGTCTTATATGCTGCCTTATATATTTGTATCTGGCAGCATATGTTCCATATCTGGAGCAGATATGGGATTTCCGTAAGGGTTAACCAGGTTCTGTGCTAGCTGCATCCACTTGACCCCTGCGAACTTCTTAATCTCATCCACCCACCTAACTTTCTGCAGCCCCCTGCTACGCTTTCCTTCCCTTGGAATCCAGTTTGTTACCCTAAGCGACCATCGGTTATCCTCTCTTCGCACTACATGTCCTGCCTATGCCCATTTCTTCTTTTTGCTGCGTTCATTACTATATAAAGAATATTCGTCTTTCCCGCTGGGAGTGACGAAAGGGGGCCATTGTAATTGCTGAGCTATCACCAAACTTATTTATTATGTAGAAACTGTATATTCCTAAAGGCTATGTTGATTAATAGAGTTTTAGTAGGTTTTCATCACTGCTAACAGTATTTTCACAGTTACCAGTTGGTGACCGTATTTGTCTACTGGTTCTGCGATTGTAGCGCCAGCATGGTAGTATTCGTATTGAACGTATGCTAAGGGTTTGACATGTTAACTCATCAGAAATTACTGAAAAACGAACTGCTAGGATGAAATTATTGCCATGTTGGTTGGTGATCAGATTCATGTGTTACAATTATCTAAAATAAAAGGAGGATTCTTACACTGTACGGATCACCTGTGGAGTGGCTGAGGGACCTGTGGAGTGGCTGAGGGAATGGCGCTGGGTACACCGCTATTTTGGGTATAACAAAATATCCTTTTCGATTTCGGTAAAGAACATATGTGAAATGGCATGTAGGCAAATGACAAATTTTAATTAAATGTATCGCTTCCCTGACTACGCTGTTCCGGCTTTTGACACATATAACTAAGAAATTGAAATGGAATTCCAGCTGCAGCGGCCGCTTCTCGTAGGTGGTAAAAGAAATTCACTCTTGTACAGCATGACATCTGCAGGGAAATAATTCCTAGACGCAACAGTTTTCAGAGCCATTGGCTATGCTTCCACTCAAAGCTTGAGTCTCTTTGGTACGTCAAACAAGATAAACCAAACGGTCAGTGGATGATAAACGGTACTAAACTTGGCTGATAGCACCATCGCAATAAATATTGCGTGGCGCAAGGATCCAAACTCGGTGAAATTGTACTATTGGATTTAAGAAAAAAATTGTATTTCTTTTATTTTGTTCATAACTTTTGATTTGAGGACAAAATACTCAAGTAAGAGAATGCAGTAAGGTTGGTATAAATATAACAATTGCCATGAGTTGAAACCGCAAACTTCTTACTAATGCGGCTCAGTTGTACGCAAACTGCTCATTTTGCAATAACGTAACAAAGTTAATAAAGATATCTCTCCAAGTTAATACAAAGCACTTGAAGGCTATAACTAAGAATATGTTAGAATTGACTAGGATTCGCTCCTATGCACGAATTAAAACAATTCAGAAATTATGTAGTAAAGCTGTTAGTAATTTCAATTTTTGTTTGTCCAAATACAAACAAACTGCATAAGTTGCAACGCGAATGCACCCACTGGCTGCAAAAATTCTGTCGTTGAGAGCTTTGGTTTTTTATGAGACTCAAACTATGAAGAAATATGAGGGTATGAATGATGACCGAGAAACAAACTGGCAACGTAGTCAGCAAAATTCATTTCTAATGGTGCTTTTTATTATAAGATATTTCTATTAATACTATTCAATTCAGACGAAACAATTAAAATCACAATTTATCACCTCACTCTGTAAACTTCATTAGGACGGTGTCAATTGTAATCTACATGTATGCTGCGTTTCCAGACACAAAACCGATTATGACATTTTAACTCTCCAGAAGTCCATAGGAAAGGGAATAGATAGGTTTTCCTCGCCTATATCGGCGAAACTCTTTTTCCTTGTTCACAAAATGTTATTAAGCGCTGGTTTTTCTGCTCTTCATTATAAAGTATTGAAATGAAAAATGCCTTTTTACGAAAATGTTGTCGTTTGAAATTGGGGCTACGGGATTTGTTCTCGCATTTGTTCCAATCGCTAGAGCTAACCAGCCTGAATAGCAGAACCGTCTACAGCTCCTAACACTCGTCGTTGTATTCAACTTTATATAGACATCTTTTAATGAATATGTTTACAATATTCATTGACCTGCGGTACATTGTAAAAAAAAAATATTAATCATGCTGTTGTAAATGCATGAAAAAATTGAAATAGCTACCTCTACAGATGTCATGTTTTCGTCTCTCTCCAGGCAGCTGATGTTGTGTAGTTGTGTCTGTAACTGCAGCTGCGCCAGAACGTCAGCTGAGCAGCTGTTGAACAAATAATATCTGTCGCTAATAGCTCAAACACGGAAACATAAAAGGCCATCATATATAAAAGGTCATCACACTACGCGATTTATTTCGACGCTCCTAACGCTTGAAGTTCTCACTCAACCTAAATATTACAGTTTTTTGATTCCTTGAGTGGAGTTTTAGAGGTACGTTTGATTTTCGCTAAGTTGTTATATCGCGTGTGCAGAACAAATTTGATATTGTACTCAGTTTTTTCTTTCAGACCTTTACACCACCAAATTCTTGTTTTCGATTACGACCAAAAAACTCATTCTGTGACAATAATTTTCAACAGTGATAGCAGCCGAGTACAGTTGAAAAGGTACAGTTTCGTCTAGAGATTAACAGTAAAGCAAAATCGGATAACATTTATAGAAGAGTACGCATTTCAGCTACATTGTGCCACGAGAAACTCGCTTATATTGCTAGTGTCTGTGGTTACATTATTGAGGCTAGGGGGTAGTGAAAAGTGCTTACATCTTTAAAAACATGCAGGATGCCATGAAGCTTGGTTTCAAAATGCGATGACTCAAAGAGCAACATATAAACTTTTTGTTTGGTTCAAGAGGCGGATTATTCGAGTGACTCAGAATTTGAAGGCCGCTGCAGCATAGAGCCTTAAATAATTGTTACCACCCAACTGAGGGTTTCTTTACAATATGATACTATAACACAGAACGCGGCACGTGGCGTTTCATGTCTACAAAAAACGCGATCAGCATTGAGCCTGGATCTCGCGGATTTTTAGCAGCACGTACTAAAATTTGGCCCGCAATATGAGGCGGTCGGCGCAGACTCATAATACGTGGCACATATTGAGAATGATAGGCTTTCCTTCTTTCCTGCAGTCATAGACTGAAATTTTAAGTGATGCGGCTTTGAACTAGTTCAAAACCTCGTTTCGTGCCGATAATGCTCTTACAGGGCATTGTTTTTGTCTTCTGAATGGCTTCAAGATTGTGCATCGTAGCAAGTTGTATTGCAAAATACAAATATTGTGCGCCATTCTGCGGGATTTTCCTGGCTGACTGTTTTACATTTAGTTGCATAAAGCACTCAACAAAACTTTCAAACGGATGTGTGAGAATACAGCTGTGCTTTTAGAACAGTTGTAATCTCACCCGCGTGTAATCATCGGGCTCTGTTCAAGGGTTTTTTCCAGTTGTTTTTCACCCCGGTTTGTCAGTTTACCGGTATTCCAAAATAAACAGGTGTTGCGGGATTTTGCATTCCGCAGCCACCCACAAGCGATCACGAGATCATCAGCCGTCTGCCCTGAATGAAATTAGAAATAGGTATCTTGGTGACCTCATTTCCTTTATTTATGATACATCTGTGTTCTCCACTACAGCAGAGGGAAAGTTTCAGACTGAAAAAGGCGGAATTTCCAGATGTAAGAAGATGTGATTATAAGGCCTAATACTGCTTAGGTAATGTCGAGTGATTATAGGTTAGCTTCGTCAGCTAGGGCAGAATATTAGCATTTATATGTACCGGGCTTGCCTTGTATGCTACCTTTATATGCCTCTAAAGTGATAAGCAATAAATATACCGCGGGGCTGGGAGCTGCTCGCGCACTTCACCATATCATCCAAGGGCTTTACTCTTGAAACGGATGGCCACTGTTCGGCTCAATATTGTTTTTCTGATTGATTCTCTAAACAGGCACGTGTTTCAAATTTGTGCCGCGAAAATGTGATCTGTCGAAATGGCTTTTTGCGATAACGTCAATGTGGCGTGACTTTGCAATCGATTCTAACAGATATATTAGGCTGCTTGGATGGTAAATGCAAGTCCTTGGTGGGGGAAAAGTAAGGTATAGATGCTCAGGAGGAAAGTAATTGTGCTTGTATTACGAATGGGGCGAATTATATTGGTCACTGTCAAGATGTGCTTCCTGAAATCAGATCCGCAAACAATATGTAGCGGTAACTACATCATGTGTGCTCATAATACGGTGATATTAAAATGTCATTTCATGACAGAAGTGCCACCAACTGTAAATGGCAGAAGTGGGGAGCCACGTTTGAGACCATATTGAGGCTGAGGCGAACGCATAAAACATGCCGACGTTGACTTGAGTATGTGTACAGTAGTTTGGTAGACAGTTTGGGTAAGTAAGCTGAGGCATCTTGTAATTTCCGAAAGCACTGAAAGGAACTCATTGGGATACTTTGAGCCGCGCAACCTTTTAGAGGAATAATATTGAAGTCAAAAAATTTACAACTGTAGGAGGGTCCTAGCTGCATTCCCGTTGCACATAGTTTGCCCTCATGAAGAAAACAATCAATCCGCGCAGGGGTTGCCAAGAGCTGCAATGTCGGTCTGCCAACGCAAGCAGTTCAGCTGTGCGAAACAAGGCATTTCAGAAAGCACCGCGATACTTTCTAATTACCTGCCTGGACAGTTTGTGGGTACGACTACCTGATTGTACATACGGTGAGTTGGCTGTACAAGAAACGTCGCAGCGACAGACCGCGAGGGATCCCCAAGGACACCCTTAAACGTTGACCCTAGACACTGCCTTTTTTCTACCTCTATGCCCTCACTGCAATGATAATGATTGAAGAACCTTCCCACGATGGGACAAAGCAGCAAAAATAGCGACAGCTTCTATTTTATTAAATTAATGTATGTGCCCTGTACATCGCAGGTTTGCTTGCCACATGTGATGTATATCTTGTTAAGTTTTGCTTTGTACGCAAGCAGGCTGGCCATTTGCTTATTTAAAAAACCAAAATAAATACCCCAGAGCACGTTATAATGATATTCTCTAATCATGTGATGCTATTAATAGACATTTCGTGTTGATTCTCTCTTATACAGCCAAAATACATTTTCCTTTAGGTCTTTGCATTTTAAAGTTTCCGCATCGATGAATAAGCGCGCGCGGGCCGCCCTAGCTTCATACCACGATTTCCTCAGTCATCTTTCGCTTTATTTTCTTATTCTTTAATTATCCTCAAATGCCCGTGTACGGTGCCTACTGGACATTGCCTAGTCAAACTCCCAGATATATCCGTTCTTTTGGTTCCTCTTTCTTTCTCAGACATCTTTTGCGCTACGGTCGCCAGAGTGGATATTTCCCAAAATGGGCATTTCGCCTTGTCAATTGTGTGCGTGAAATAAACACACAGAGTGTTTTTCTCCGCACTGTGTTATGTGCTCTACGCAAAATAAGCCGATACAAGATGCCAGAAACACAAGCAGACTTGCTCACTTGACGGTAGCTTGTCACAACGGTGGTGTTCAAAAACGGTGAGCAGTACAGCCATTACCAAACTGTAATTCATATTTTAAAGCTGCGAACGTTGTCCTCGAATATCGAACATGCTGGATCTTTGGGTGGCTCTTCGTCAGTGCTGGAGCTGCTGCGCAAATCTGTTGATTGCTTCTCTTTACGACGAGCACTTTAAACATTTTAGTTAAACCCAGCCGCTTCGAGCTCAGCATCAGCCTCGATCATTCATTGCCCAAGCTTCTGTAGAGGCGGAAGAATCAATTATAGCTTTGCTATTGTGTCTTCTGCTGACACCCACACGCTAAGTGATTCTAAAACTGTCACATAAATTTTCTTCTGAGGCCTGCCACATACTGCCTCTAACAAACTAACAAACTCCTAACTACCAACGCTTGACCCCGAACCCACAGAGCTCTTCTATGTACCAGCTCATTCAGGTAGCCCAGGTGAAGAAACAGCACATTCTGCTGCTCGAGCATGCACCTACCGTGCAAGCACCGAGGATGCAGGCAGCGCCAGAGATCGGCTGAAGACGTACAAAAACATTACACTACCCTACCGCTGTGAAACACTTCTCTACACTGCGCCACACCCTTCCGTAACTAAATAAAAAATAGCATTGAGACACCTTCAAGACCGCACCTTTCCCTTCCCAGGACTGCAGGCACATGCCTAAACATTCGAGCATATGTACACCTGTCCACTGTTTCAACCGACGGTAAAACGGGGCCTCACGAACAAAGCGAGTTTGGAGGTCGCGATCTTAAACGAAAACCCGGCTTCTCAAAAAAGGCTGGTCGAGTGGATTGCAGCAGTTACCTTCCGGGATCGCCTCCTGGGCGCCAACCGCGATGAGGAGCCGTTCCAACCCTTCTAACAGACAAATAATGGTTTCACTGATAAAGGGTTATGCCACCACCATCTCAATCTGGCTGCATATCTGAATTTACACATGAACAATAGAACCTATTCAAAAGGGCGTGTTATCTAAACAAAAAAAGCAACATCTGTCACACTTCTGTTTGGAAATCTGAACTTCGCTTAATGGGAGGGAGGAAGGCAGGAATGTTAGAAGACATAGAGGTGCCATAGTAAAGGCCTGTAGGGTAATTGCGACCACCTGAGGACCTTGAACATGTACTGACATCGCAGAGCGAAGGGAGACTTTTGTTGCTTAACCAAAACGCGGCCGCACCGGTCGGGCTCTAACGCGACTGCAGATGATGTGATGTTACTGTTTGATAAAGACCTCGGATGATCGATTCCTCTGTAGCCCACCACTATGGCAGATCCGACTATCAACCTTCGCTCCGGCCTTTCCCTAAGGCTTGGTGAGGTGTCCACCCAGATTTGCTGCAGATACAGCGCCTTTTGTAGCCTTCCACACCAGTTCACTATTTTATTAACAAAGACAAACAGCGGCAGTTTAACACATCCAGAAGTGCTGCAGATACAGCGCCTTTTGCTATCTTCCACACCAGTTCATTATTTTATTAACAAAGACAAATAGCGCCAGTTGAACATATCCAGAAATTCTACAAATACAGCGCCTTATTCTGTCTTCCACACCAGTTCACTGTTTTAATAACAAAGACAAACAGTGGCAGTTTAACACATAAGGATCGGTCTGTAATCGGAGCAGCGGGAAATAAATTATTATAAAATTAGGCATTGGGTAAAGCCTGGAAATCTATATGTAACGAAAGCGAAAGCGACGGCATGTTCGTTCAAGCTTCCTCTTTTAGAGTTATGTCCCATGGATGATTGGATTTGGCCTGTAGTCTTCGCAACCTCTACGACGCAGAGAGTTCACAAGGCGTCTCGCCAGGATCATCCATGACGATTGCGGTCGATAACTGGTCGAGAGTTGCTGCGATCCGCTAGCACCGGCTAAGTGCATTTAACTAACATTTAAATGTTTCGGTTCGTTCTGTGGTTTCGGCCCCAATCGATATGGCGGAATCAAAAAAGAATGCAATCAGCTGCTTGGCCTAAGCCCCTTATGGAAGTATCTGCCGGAGCCCATACGCGAATACGCTAGCTTGTTCCAAGGCGGCACTTTAACTTGATTTTCAAGAGCAGCTGAGGCGATCTGGGCAGGTCAAGCGCCACGGCTAGAGCATAGCTGCCGTTGAAATACGTCATCGTTCTCACGTGACGAAGCGCTGGCGTGTGCGCTGTTGCTCAAATTTTGACAGTGCACCGACGCTGCAAGAAGCGGCTGAGTGACGTCATAGCATCCACGTGGTTTCTCTGCGGTTAAAGAAGAAAGACGCCTACACAGTGCACACGGCGAAAAACCTAGAGAAAGGTGTATTAAAAGTTTCGCTTTTAAAACCCTGGTAAGCAGGATTTTGTATTAGTCAACAGATCTATCTCTCGACTTCCCGGTCAGCGTAGTTCAACTTTTCACTTATTCTGTTCCTCCGCCATATCTACTTCTCGCACATCAAATAAGAGTAATAACGGTTAGAGCCAGGGCTTTAATGAAGTATGAACTTGGCGAATAGGTGGCAGGAGAATGCAGCTCATGCAATTTTAGCCTGGACCACGAACTTCACTACACGCAACACGAAACTATAGTGTTGACCAAATAGTCTTATTTGCAAGAGATTTTTGATATGTATATATATATATATATATATATATATGTGTGTGTTGGAGTTATCGCGCACAGAAGAATAGTCAAATTTACAAAACTGTCAGTAAAATGCAAGATAGTTATTTTTTTTTCAACGTAGAATTTTTAACTGTAATGCGTTAGAGGGAATGATAAAACAGTGATGGAAAGAACCGGCATGTGATAAGATGAGTCCTTATTTGTCAACCGTTTGCAACGCCTATACGTTTACTGCCCAGTGATGCCTACTAGCTGTAAAGCTTTAATGGACAAAAAAAATTGAAACTACAATCGTACGAACAGTTTATTTTCTTTCATTAGTGTTTTATTTTAAGCGTCCAGAACGTAGGGTACAACTAAGATATAGAAAATTGGCCCCTATTCAAACCACATCAAGTCTCTTTGGTTATTTTTTTTTCACTGACAACTGATCTTTTATTGAAGGAAAAACACACAATATATAGGCACACCGTGGCGGCGCTAATCAGATGCAGCAAACGTCAAAAGGTGAAAGGACCATAAAAGCGATAAAAGACAACAGGCATAAAAGCGATAAAAACAGTTATGATGGATGGTTCGGAAACAACAAACTGATCTATGACACGTGGTGTATAGGGCCCGATGCAACATGAAGACAATCATAAAAATTGATAAAAAAAAAACTGACAATCACAATTTTTCCCTTTTTTTCCCCCTTTTTTTTCCAGACGTACGACTAAAAGGAAAATCTTCAAGCGCTCTAGCATAATAAAGATATTAGTTTATTCAAGTCATCAGGCATGCTCATCTTAATGCGACTCTAAAATTCATGCGCGAAAATCAACCGCGCCCTTCTAAAAAAGAGAACTCGCTCTGATACAGCACTTTAGACGGTTCGCTAACGCAATCTAGACCTTTCTTTATTATGAAGAAGGCTTCTTTCAGCTCGCGAGCTACATTGACTCGACTTTTATCTAGTACAGAAGTTTCTTTTAGTATAGGCATGCATTTGCACTTCTTGCAATGAATTGGCAGATTAGATCCAGTGCCTTTCTCAAGCGATCGCTCGTGCTCTCTCAAACGCTCGTTCAAACATCTACCAGTCTGGCCGATGTATACCTTACCGCAAGTGAATGGGATCTCATATACAACGCCTTCCTTGCACCCGACATATGGTTGGGCATGGCGTGTTCCACATGTTTCCTCTACTGGTCTCGGGTTATTAATCCCAGGGCACAGGGAAGCCAGCTTGCAAGGGGCAGAAAATACTACTGGGACTTTAAATTTATTTGCGACCTTTTTCAGGTTGTGCGCCGTGCGATGACAATAGGGCACAACTACAGGCTTAACCCTTCTAGAATCCTCTTGAGTGGTCCTACCTCCCGTACCTTTTACTTTTTTGATCAAGGACTCAACTACAGCAGATATAACGGTCTGTGGGAAAGCTGCCTTATGTAGCCTTTCAATCTGAAGTTCAAAGCCACTTTGCATGCAATGTTCACACGACTTATTTAAAGACGATCCCAAGACTGATGTGGCTATGGCTCTTTTTACCGTCTTCGAGTGGGCCGATTCGTAAGATAAAAGCGATTTTTGTGCTCTGGGGTGGTACATCCAGCAAACTCTTTGTGCAAAGGAGAGTTCTAAATCCAAAAACTGTAGCTTATTGCTTTCTGGAAGTTCAAAGGTGTACTCCAAGCCATGGCTACACTCTCTAAACATTTCTAGAATTTCGTTAATAGTGCCTTTGTAAGTCGATGGGTCCTGTCTGTTTAACACTATTAGAAAATCATCTACATACCTAAACACTTACCTACATACCTACATGCCTAAGTGTTTAGGTATGTAGATAATTTTCTTCTGCGTCCAACGTCTGGGAATGTAAGCAATACTGACCCCATCTCGATTTCTACCACATGTTAGTCCGACGTTGAGATCGCCCGCCCATCTCAGAAACGTCGTGCTTCCTCATCTCCTAATAATTCAGATCATCCGCTTTCAAAAGCTAAGAACAGATCACACGGAATTATAAAGGAATCAGGAGTGTCAAAAGCGGCTGTTGCGGCATAATTTTTAAAGCAAAAATCACGCGGGAATCTGCACACCAGTGAAATCGTCACTATATTTATCATCTTTGAACGACCTACACCACGTTATTCTCAAATTTGCCGCTGATATTAGCTTACTGCAAGAAACTTGGCTTTCCCCTAATCATCCTTTCATAGATAATAAGTACAGTGTTTTTAGAGCTGATCGCCCACTGGGCAGGGGCGTAGTCTTGCTACCATTGATTTCAACAAATCTGGATCATTGCGCTACAGGGATTTATGAATTTATTGGGCCTGATTGTGACATACTTGTCATTGAGTTGATTGTCAGAGAGGGTGTCCTTGCCATAATTACAAATATGTACTTCCCCACATGTGTTCATAGGACAGACGGTTTAGAAGCACTGCTGCGTAATAATTGAAATGTAGTTTTGGATGAGGAAAATTCCCATCATCTGATATGGTGTTTCAGAAAAGGCATTAGTGGGAAGTTGCTTTGGTCTTGGATGTCAAGAAATGATGTACATTGTTATAATAGTCGCGCCTTTAAGTACATGACAGCAAATTGTCATTCAGTTATTGATTTAACATTAGCTGCAAATGATATTGAAGAATCACCGTGGTCTATAATAGCCTACCGTGCATCAAGTGACCACTACCTAACCACAAACACTTTCATAACTACATTTATTTGGCTTAGGCCAACTGGTACATCATCTAATTTTGACAATGATAAACTGATCAAGAAATGTTTAGAGCGATAGATAGATGGATGTATTGAAAGGAAATGGCAGAGAGGTTGGCCGAAATAATTCAAATCTGGCATGCTACCCTGCACTGGGGAAGGGGAAGGAGAGAAGAAAGATTATGATGGGTGACGATGTGGGAGAAGGCATTTGAAATACATTTAGAGGCACAGTAGCTTGCTTTACAAGCGCGAATAAAGTACGCTGGCGCACAAAAAATGGCAAAGAGCACGCACTGCCTGGACACCTTTCCCCTTGTCCTGCCAAGCACCCAGCAGCAGTTCCTCCGACAGAGGCCTCTTGTCCAAACGCTTCAAGGAAGCGGCTAGCACACATACGCTGGGCACACCAATAGTATATGGTCCACAGTCTCCGGGATGCCACAAGTTGAACATTCCGGCAAGTCCATCTTTCCAATTAAATGTAAGTACTTGCGCGTGAAAGCCACGTTTAAACAAAGTCCATGTAGCAAGCATGCCTGATGAAGCGGAATATCACGCGGAACATAAAATGTCAATGTTCGATCGAGTCTTCTTAGGCGAATGTGTCGGGCGTCTGGCTTGGCCCAGTAAGCTGCTGTAGCATTCTTCACACAACTCGCAAGAAGGCACGTCGTATCCGTTCTTGAAAAAAGCACAACTGTTTGGAAGCCATTGATGAGTGCGCTTTTCGCTTCATCATCGGCCTGCTCATTCCCATGGAGGCCGCAGTGTGCAGGGATCCATTGAAACATTATCCTGTGGCCTTGCAGCTAGGCAGGCGTGAGGAGCTGCATTATGTTTAGTGCCAGGGACTGAGAGGCAGTGTGGCGTAAGACGTTTTTCAAAATTTGCAATGCAGTCTTTGAATCGGTGAATATACACTATTTTTGAGGTGGTTCCCCATATATGTAACGAATGGATTCCCGAAATAGTTTTCAATGTTAGACGCAACTCGGCGATCAGAGTTTGTTGTTTTGTCTACCATTAAAAACTAGACTCCTTCGAGCTAGTGGAATAAAGAATTCGAAAAAAGTACAAGGATTCAACACTGCTAAACCAGATATTGAGCGAAAACATTAGCTGCGTGTACCGAACGTTCACGAATGTTCTTCTTCCTCCCTTTTCCTTTTCCTCCGCCCAGAGGTAAAGCCCCACTTTAACCAACCAGTATGAACGTGCCTTAGTGGCCTATAGGGTTGTAAATGCCAGGGTCCTAGCAGGCTGATTCGGACATAACCGTCCCATGAGAAACGAGAGACCCAAGTTACCAGCTCCTGCCAGCCCAGATATAAAGCCCCGCTTTAATCAAGCCATATGAACGTGCCTGACATCACGTATCACGTGAGCACCAGCTGCGCCTATAGCGCATCACACCAACTGCTTTTGTGTCACGAGGAGTGTGACGTCACGTGCTGCGTCGTGGCTTCGACCGCCTACGCCGACCGCTTGAGTTGGTAGCCCAGCTCTCTCCCTAGTTTCACGTGGGGCGTGACGTCACAGCATCACGTGGGTGCGGCCGCGCCAACCCACCCAGTTGGAAAAAACTACAGAAAATATTCTGATGTTACGACAGAATTTCTGTGCGGTTTTTGACGGGAAACCTGTTGTGACAACACAACATTCTGTCCTAACATCAGAAATTGCTGTGATTACAACAGAAAAAGTGCTACAGAACTACAGACAACAGAAATATACTACAAAAAACCTACAGAACTACAGAAAAGGACTACAGAACTACAGAAAATTTTGATGGTTACGACAGAACTACAGGATATTTTGTCGTATTTTTGACAAAGTTCTGTAGTTTTTTTCGACTGGGCGAAGGCTCGAAACAGAGTAGTATTGCTTTCGCAATAAATCCCTATTGCAAGAGGAAAGCAGCATGGAAGCGCATAGCCCATTACCTGCGCCCAAACAACTGGAATAATTACAAATTCATTGCAGCTATGTTTAAACGAACAATGTTCAAGACTAAGGATGAATATAATGCGAATATGAACAACCATTTGTCTAGCACAGTCAATCGGAAATCTCTCTATAGATACATGAACGTACAAATTTAGTATTGCCCTCCTTTTATACCACCCAGTCTATTGTTTTGACCACACAAGAAAAATAATATCATTTGGAATCCACTGCCGAAGGCTTTGCGGCGTGAGTTCAAGTTCGCACTACCTTTTCTTTAGCCCGATTTAAGTTAGGTACAAACTTTCTAAGCTTTCTATATCTGAATCAGTGTCTGTAGTTATTTGCATGCAGTCGGCTGCCCCTGGTGTTGACAGAGGGCCAGTTGGTTGGTTGGTTTGGTTTGTGGGGTTTAACATCCCAAAGCGACGCAAGTTATGAGACAGCAGTAGTGGAGGACTCCGGAAACGTCGACCATCTGGGGTTGTTTAACGTGCACTGACATCGTACAGCACACGGGCGCCTTGCTTTCGGCCTCCAGCGAAAAGCGGCCGCCGAGGCCGGGATTCGATCCCGCTTTCTTTGAAACAGTAGTCGAGCGCCGTAACCACTCGGCCACCCCGGCGAGGAGAGTATCAGTTGCGATGCTGAAATTGCTATTGAAATATTTTGCCTCGAAACTAGCGCAGACTGTGATTTTGTCTTTGGAAAATGCTTGGATACCACAAGCTTGAAAAACAGCACAAAATTGTTTTACTACTGAAACACCAGGGGAATGGTTTAGATCTCAACAATATTCGGTCAATTACTATCACTTCAAATTTGGTTAAGCTAAAAGAACGGTATTCTACACTCGTCTCACGAATCATGCTCTATCCGGTTATGGCTTTAGCGAGGCTCAGATTGGATTCCGAAGAGATTGTTCAATTTGGGGGCACATGTGGACTTGGAGAACCGAGTTTGGATTGCTATGAGGCAAAAACAGGTTTCAGCTCTAGTTACTAGGAATATTTTCAAGGCGTACGACAGTGTAGAATACAGCATTTTGGTCTACATCTTCCGTTATACATTTTTGTAAAAATAAGGACACTTTTAAAGAATATATCATTCTTTTGCACAAAGGGTGCGTTAAATTTTAAACTTATCCCTAGTCCAGACGTTGCCACAAAGCGTAGTCCTCTCGCCATTATTTTTTAATATACTTATGCTTGGTATTCCTATTCACCCGGCCATCAGAGTTTATTTGTATGCAGGCGATATTGCTTCTTTATTCATACAGAAATATTCGCAACCCATATCGTTTGTTGCAAGATTATCTAAGTGCTCTGCAAGTCTGGCCGGACAGCCTATGGTTAACTTTAAATGTCAACGAATGTGTAGTCATCGTATTCTCACCGACATTCCCTTTTAACATTTGTCATATCATTCTGCCCTAACCCCGTAGGTTGGTTCTATTAAACATTTAGGTAGAATATACTACCCACCGTTAGACTAGAGGCCCCAAATTAAAAGCATTGTGCCCAAAGGTGAACATGCCCTTGGCCGATTGACGGTAATCAGTAACCGGAAATATGGTATGCGTCTGGAAACTCTGCTCCTGCTTTATAAGACCTGCGTAAGGCCAATACTTGAATTCGGTTCCATTATCTTTTCTGGATGCCCAAGTTACCAGCTTGAACCCCTGTTATTTTGAAGCTATTAGCTGTGCACCTTTCCTTATGTCAGCTCAAATCAGTGCCAATGCTGTGCTATACTTGGAAGCTCGAGTACCTAATCTAAATTCGCGGTTTCAGCTCCTCAATGTGCGAACATTTTCAATGTCTTTAGAGCCTGTCCCTTGGATGAGCTAAATCAATATTTGCAACGATCCCATCATACTTCGATAATATTTGGCCAAGGTATAAACTCGCTTAAGTTGTGCCTACTAATTTATTGATGTTTAAACTTTCCGTATCAATAAATGCTTTGTAAAAGGAAACCACCGGCGATATAGCTAATACTCTCATTTCATTAGATGTCAACCTTTCAAGAAATGGTAACAATTTGTCTGCTAATAAATTGTATGGCTTTATAGAGGAGTATGTAGGTAATGTTCAGAGCCATATTGCCATTTTTACAGATGGCTCCCAGCAGAATGGAAAAGAAGCTATTTGCATTTACTCCCAGGATCTTCATTGAATTTATTCACTTCGGGTGCCTCACTGTACCCCTAATTTTGCTGCTCAATTTCTGGCCATTGAACTGGCCTTGACACAGATTCCTACTAATAGCTCTAAGGTCATGTTTCTCTCTGATCTCCTATACGTGTTGGCAGCGCTCGAAAATTAGAGGAGCGCTATGCACTGCAGTAGCTTTTATTTTTTATTCCTCACATAACTAAAGTGCGTTTTCACCGGGCGCTTAACCACTGTGGCATTCATGATCATCATCAGCCTGACTATACCTACTGCAGGGCGAAGGCTTCTCCCATATTCCTCCAATTAGCCCGGTCCTGCGCTAGCTGCATCCACTTGACGCTTGCGAACTTCTTACCCTCATCAGCCCCTTAACTTTCTGCCGCCCTGCTATGCTTTTTTCTCTCAGACTCCAATGTGTTACCCTAAACCATCTTCGGTTATCCTTCCTTTGCACTACATGTCCTGCCCATGCCCATTTATTATTCTTGATTTTTACTAGAATTTCAGTAACGTGAGCGCTTTCTCTGACCCTTTCTGCACGCGTCCTATCTCTTAATGCTACCCCTGCCATATTTCGTTGCAATAGCCTTCTGCGTTGTCCTAAACTTAAAGGGCCTATGAAAAGCTTGAAGCCGTGCTTAAGAAAGGCACACGAGCGGTCGGCGCCCTTCACTAGTCAGCAAAGCGCAAAAAAAATTTAGGCTAACATCTTTAATAACGCAGATATTCCATATTAAAAATGACGCTCCTTCTCTCCCGTCGCTGTAGCCCTCAACTCATACACGCCGATGCGCCGGCCAAAAAAAAAAAAAAGAAAATGTCTGGGCCGACGCCCCGCCCATAATGCGTCACGAAGTGACGCCACCGACTCTCGGTTTGTTTATTCCGGTGGTGCTCCGATTTCTTCCCCTTCGTGTTTGAGGTTCGCTTGTCGGTCGCCATGGAACGCATGGATCCCGAGCTTGAAGCTTCGCTGCGTGAAGCCACCGCCGAGCTAGACTTCGATCCTTATGATTACACACCGTTTCGTGATCCGCTAGACAGCGACGACAGCAGTGACAGCAGCACGCCATCGACTGGCCCGTCTGAACCACCTGCTGGCGGCGGAGACGACGGCCTACCATGGTGCGTTCCATGGCGCGCGCGCCACTGCACGTAAGTTATTACAACTTTCTTATTTCACGAAATGCCGCTTCGTGTTTGCTTCGGGGCCTTTTCACATTTTACTTATGCGCAGGTGTCGCTGCGGCTGCTGCGAACGCATGCCCACACCTGAAGAAGATGTGTGCTGCCGCAGCATGCCGGAGGTGCTGGTGGTGTGCCAGTAAGACGGCGGCTGCATTACGAGCCACCCAGCGTTCCAAAGCGTGTGCCTAACGCCCGAAGTCCTTCGGGCTGTGCACATTGCACTAGAGGAGGAGGGGGCGAATATCGATGGAGACGGATATGTGAACAAGTAGGTAGTGCGGAAGCGTCGGGTGACAGATTCGCATTATTATTTATTATTATTTGTGTGTGTGTGTGTGTGTGTGTGTGTGTGTGTGTG
>JAJIZL010019921.1:1668087-1683251 GCA_023969395.1 Amblyomma maculatum | reverse complement strand
TTGGGGCAGGCTGGGCGAAGGCAACAGGGTGGTGCTGCCAGCCTGCGTCGTTTGCCGGGTTCGTCGTCAATTTCCGTCGGCGAGCTACGTGGGATTCAGGCACCCTCCCCTTTAATCTCAGGTGATTGTCGCTTCACTGCATGCTGGCTTCTAAACTTTATCACGTGTGCCAGGCGCACTGATTCGAGTGGTGCATGGAAGTGCGTTTACTTTTAAGGTGGAAAAATAGAGAATGCTATTATATGAACGCCAAGTTATGCACTTTGTCGAGTGTCTGTTTTGTGGCACTGTTTAAGAACAGACATCGCATTTCTCTAAAGTGCCAGAACTTGTAGATGTGTAAGCAAGAAAGGTGTAGAACTGTTAGCTAGTGAAAAATGAAAACTGTGGAGAAAGTTCAATTCCTACCATAAACATTCATTTATTTGGAATGGAATTTATAGAAAAAAAAATAAAATCAAAACACAGAATGCTTGTGCCGAGGCAGCACAAGCATTCTGTATTTTGATTGATACCGAGTGTGTGAGTGCTCAATACTGACACAATGAAATGAGTGCTTGAAGGTTTGTTTATTGATACTCCTATCCGTGAGTACAGGACAACAGATCGCAGAATACATCCATTCCCGCAGTGGAGTAATACAGGTGAAGCACAGATCAAACCACGACTTTTGTTCTTGCATTTGCTGATCTGAATTATTAATTCGAATTTATTTACAGTCTAATATGCTTGCAGGGTGTCACATTTCTTATCTCCAAGCTGCAGTAATAGCTGGTCCCATTCAGGTGTGTTTGCCAAAGTGTAGGGGCAGCACTGCATATTTTCAAAGTTATGAAATTTGATTCAAGGACGCGTTAGCCATTGGCCGCAGTCACAGTTGCTGCTACCGCTTCGATCTTGGCTCGCTTGCACTCTTGCTCAGCTTTTTGGCAATGGGCTAGTCTGGCTTCTCTTTGTTCAATGGTCTCGGCAGGCTGTCTGGCACGGTTGCAGCCTCCGTCTTTAGTGAGGTGGCGTATGTGCATGGTGTATTTCCGTAAGTTTAATGAAGGAGAAGGAGTAGATGAAACATTAAGACTATGATCATTGTAGCGCACGAAAATGTCTTGCAGTTAGAAATTGATGGAGGCGATGTTTACAGTACAGTGCGAGAGTGTGTTTTAGTTTTACTACGAGGTGTGATAGGTTGTGGCGATAGCATAGTGCTCTCATGACTGAGCTGTAAAAATGACATTGTTCGCTGCACAGCGTGAGAGTTCAAAGTCAACATTGCATTCACTTTGAGGTTTGTGCATGGGAGGAGTAGAGCGAATGCTCTAAACGCCTTACTTTAGCTGTCTCGGCTATCACCAGCTGTCATGCCTGGACATAATCTCCTATTCCTTGATTATCAGCTGTATGTAACTGTGCATTACATCGCTCTCCTTTCACAGTGAATATATGTACACGAATTCTGCCAGCTACGGTAGCCACTGCTTCTCATTTTGGGGCCTCTACCGCACGAATCACTTAGTCGGGCTGGGAGACCTTGTCATTGCCTGTTCTAATATTTATCCCTCTGGCATTTTATAGAGCGAGGAGCTTCTTTCATAATTCATTCATTTGGCACTGTTGATAAGGATAATTTGAACTTGCTCTCTTGCAATTTCTGGAGCCTGGGGCTTGAACTTTGTCGACAGCTTGGCTTGTTATCTTGTTTCTTTGAGATTGTTTCTTGTTTTTTCTGTCGCTTTTCTTATCCGCATATCTCCTCTTTTTTTCATTGTCGCTTTTTCCAGTGTTGGTGTTTACATTTTATTTATCTATGCAGGATAGTCAAAGGAAAACAAAAGGCAATATAGAAGGAAGAAGGAACAGAACTGAAGAATTTACAGCTTTACAGAAAAAGACCACGATGAAATTTGCAAGGAGAGAAGAAGAAGGGAGCACTTATACAAGGGGAAGAGGTCACCAGCCTTGGGGCAGAGCATTCCGACCAGCTACGTGGGTGTGTGATGGTGGACTGTCGGCTTTGACGGTACCAAGCGGCCTCCACTGGCTTCAACACACAATGGGAACATTTATAGGTAGTAGTCCAAATTACACTGCATAAAAAAAAAATAAAACACCAGGACATGATAGTAATAAAAAACGACTCGGTAAATGACACGAGAAAAAACCGACAATGAACAAACACTGCGATAAAGAAGACTATAAAATAACAAAGCAAGTATTCCAGAGATAGTAAGGGCGAGAGTTACACAAAAACACAGCGTAAAATACAAAGCCTGATCAAGGTTTAAACAAAGGCGAAAAGAATATTCAATTAACCGACAGTCTGTAGCAAAAGAGATTCCCACAGCCTTCTTATCTAATCGTAGTTGCAGAGTTGGTCGGTAGCCGCGGCCGTACAGGGAGGGGGGACGACAAGTTGGTCGCGGGCTCAGTGAAAAAAACAAGACACTTTCCTGGAGCAAGCAGCCACGAGAGAGGCACAGGGCACACTGCTGCAGGGCACACAGCTGCAGCATACTACGGTCTGCCTTTTTATACTTTCTGCTGGTTGTACTGCGGCCCGACCGGCAAGGATGTGCTCTTGCCGGTCGCTGCCCCGGAGCGTCTTGTCGAAGCATGCTCTCCCGTTAGTTCCGCTCTATATATGAGGCAAGAAATCCCATAACTTCGCTCTATATGCGAGGCAGTTTGTGACATATCCTTGCTATATGCATTAATGTTTTCTGAAACATTGCTTGCTTCTTCTCACCACTTGATCACTTGCCTGCCTTCATGTTGCATGAAGTACTCCCACAAACATTTGAGCCTTTGCTGTCTACAATATCTGCTAAAGGTTATACCCCAGGAAGCTTGTTCAAAGTTCCTGCTGACGATACCACAGAATTGGGTTCTGTTGCTTGAACCATCGGCGTTGGGTTTCGATCTTCAGATGACTTTGTTGGCTTGCCTCGAGTTCATGCAGAGCCGGAGGCTATCATTTCTGTTGGGAATGGCTACAATAAGCTACACCCAAGCCCTCGCACTGGTTCTGTGACATCAGGTGGTGCACTTGTTGTTTCTGCTTCCCCTTTGTTTCGTAAGTGTAGCAGGGCCTGTGCCATTGATTGCACGTTGTTGATCCGCAGTTTCCTTTAGAAGTCTTGCTGTTTTCACCATCAGATGAAGAATTCATCGAGTTTTGGAGAGTGCATCATGTATTTTAGAGATTGCATTGCTGTGCTCCTCCTGATTTCGTATGGTGTGCAGGAGATCTAGGTAGCTGGACGTATATCATGCTAGCAGTGGGGATGTGTGTTGTTAACTGTTGATAATCGTGGTGTCTGTTGCTTATATCCAGGTGCAGTTTCATTCACGAACTGTTATCATTTTTCCAGTGGTGTTTTAGAGCTGGCATAATAAACTTCTTTACACTGAAAATATTTCCTTTTATGACAGCTCTGCAGTGTTTGTCTGAAGCCTCACTATTTTTCATTGCTGGCTGTCTGTACTGTGGCACTAAAGTGAGTGATCGATTTCGTTGGCTCACCCTTGAGCTTCCAGATCGAACTGATCATCTTGTGCTATAATCAGTATGCAAGAAGTTTGCATGTGTCTTTCAGTCCAAACTAGACACGTCCTGTGCCAACTGTCTGGCCTGTTATGCAACAAAATATCCTTTTTCTGTGCAAAAAGTCCAAGAAAGCTTTCCTTCAAGACTAGGTTCCAGCCAAGGAGAGATATTTGAGGGCTTCCCATTTTGCAAAAAAAGCACAGCTTGTCTAATGTGTAACCTCCCAACATCGTTTTTTACAGCCATTCATTGGCTACAATGAGCGTTGCGTAGCACTACAGTCCGATACTTATTTATGTTAAAGCTGGCTGCGCTATGGTGGTTGTGAAACTGGCTGGTGAACTTTTAACGATGGTTGAAGAAGCTTTTCTTCGTGACCATGTTGACCCACGGTGAGTTTTTTGAAGTCAGTTGTTGGAAAGGTGCTTTTGTCGTGCAGGGCTTTCCTTCGTGCAACCATTTGTGATGTGCCAAAAGGCGAGGAAGAAAAAGGGGCACATAACGTGGGAAGCTGGGAGTAATTGGCGTTCGAGCAGTGA
The DNA here is from genome assembly GCA_023969395.1 of Amblyomma maculatum. NCBI lineage: Eukaryota > Metazoa > Arthropoda > Arachnida > Ixodida > Ixodidae > Amblyomma > Amblyomma maculatum. The sequence goes on along the minus strand of JAJIZL010019921.1, from coordinate 1,679,168 downwards.
AGAGGTGGCAGACATGACCCAAGCGCTAGTTGCCAGTTATCTCCCAGATGAGGTACTGCAAGTGACATAAAGGGCCCACTGACATTATTGACGAGGTTTGCATGTGCTGCCCAAGTCGGTTTCAAGTGTTGCCCGGAGCACTTTTTAGAATTTATTTGTAAAGGATAGGCTCCACACAAAGCTTTTAATTTAACTCTAATACTCGTAAAGGCCACCTTCACAGATTTCTTGCATTACAACGCAAGTAGCATTTGAGGAGCCCTCTTATTCAGAATCTATTACCAACTGTCTCCAGCAAGATGTGGTTGCATTTCCTTTGTTAGGTTTCTTGATGTTTTGTATTCTCTTCACTTTCCTACCAATGTTCTTGCTTTCACCATGTTCACTGGGGACCCACTGGACAGGTGATGTCTCAGGCATTGCCTGAAGTAAAAGTTTGGAGATCATATCGTGCAAGACAATTTCTCTCCGATTCCAGGCTGAATTTGTGAAGAGCCATGAAGCAGGCTGGGGGATTCCGATGGTCAAATTATTGAGCACCCGCCTTGCATGCAGCAGGAGCAGTATTGTCATTGATGCTACTGGATTCTCACTCGTGAAACACCAGGTACACACCTTCCGAATTTTGTGCTCCGGTCATACGGGTAAAATAGCTGGAGAATAGGTGTCTGACTGCACTTTGAGCAGGTGAAAATATCTTGAGGTTGCAGACTTCATTAGGACAAAAGAATCTATCATTGGCGCATCAGACAGCTGATTGCAAGCAAACAGCTGCACGTGAACAAGGAGCAGTGATAGTGTTTCCACTTCATCAGTCAAAGTTCCTACAAACATTCCGCCTGGCTTACAGACGACGTAACACTCTTGACGTCTCTACGTAACGCAACGTTTCTGAGACTAAGGAACGATGACACAAAACAGGCGACACTTCCACTCACACTTCCTTTTTCGTCCACCTACTCCCGAGTTCCTCATATTGACTATTAATCTGTCTGTAACTCTTGCCTCCTTTTGCAAACAAAGCCCATAGGGCAAGTCAGGTGTTGTCACGAAAGTGGCACTTCTTCAAACGGCCGGTGTGTCAACTCAGTTTTTGCCGACCGTCGTCCTCTGGCCGTAAGACGTGCAATTCGGCAGTCAAGTTCGTCGAGTCGTTCTGAGATCACGTGTGCCAGTGTAGCGTGCCAGCAATTTCTGGTGTAAGCTGCGCTTTCTCACTGATTTCCAAAGGCAGACTAGGTCACCGGGGAAGTAGATGATCTGGCGATGGTGGTCATCATAGCGAGCTTTCGATCGCTCTTGTGACGCCAAAGTCCTCAGTCGGGCTATTTGCCGTGCTTCTTCATCGAAACAAAGAGTTTTGGCTAAGCACGGGTCATCTTGAGTGGAAAATGGGAGGATGGTGTTGAGGGTGTGTCGAGGGGAGCAGGCAAACAAGAGGAAGAATGGACTGTATCCTGTGGTCTCATGCCTGGTAGCGTTGAAGGCGTATGTTATGAACGGAAGAACACAGTCTCCATTTTTATGGCCCGATGCGACATACATTGGGGGAGGGGGGCAAGCATATTCGTGGGAGTTCTATTGGTGCGTTCAGTTAAACCATTTGTCTGAGGGTGGTAAGGGGTCGAATGTCTGAAATCAGATGCACATAAACGGAATTCTTCAATTACATTGGCAGTAAACTGACGACTTCTGTCAATTATAACAACTCTCAGGGGACCATGTCGCAAGATGACTGAATGCAGCTTAAACAGGGAAACTTGGTATGCTGTAGCTGCGGGAAGAGCGGCCCTCTCACAGTAGCGAGTAAGATGGTCCACACATACAACAATCCAACGATTGCCTCCATGCGGCTCTGGAAAAGGACCCAAAAGGTCCACTCCTACTTTCTCAAAAGGAGCCTTGGGTGGCACCACATTCCTGGGGCAACACCAGTAGGACCTTTGCGACTCTGGTACTGAGGACAGCTTGCAACATACTGGTCATTCGTGTGGCGCATCCGTGGCCAGTAGAATCGCTCCTGAGTGCAGTACAAAGTTCTCGAAGATCCCAGGTGTCCCGAAGCTGGATCATCATGCATGACGCGTAAAACAGAAAGACAGAGGATTTCAGGTATTACCAACAGGAACCGAAGGCCAGTGTCCGAGTAAACTTTCTTGTATAGCAGGCCATCACATAGGCAAAACTGGCTGTTCGAGGTTGGGTACTGAGCAGCAGTTACGAACGACTCCAGATGCTGGTCGGTGTGTTCCTCTGTTCGAAAGGTATGAGTATCTGGAAGTCTCTGAGATAAAGCAGCGACGTAATGATCAAAGTTGTCCGCGTCGCATTCCGTCGTGGCAAGTGCAACCCGGACACTTTTGAACGAAATGCTGTAGTCGCATTCTTGCGAGCGAAGTGCCCAGCGGGCTAGGCGACTAGACGGATCACGGAGATTGAGTAGCCAGCATAGGGAATGGTGATTGGTTACTACTACGAAAGGCTCTCCGTACAGGTAGCAGCGAAACCGCTGCACGGCGAAAACAACCGCGAGACATTCCTGCTCGGCGATGGTGCAGTTCCGTTCAGTCTTGCTTAGACTCCGACTGGCGTAAGCAATTACATGTTCGCAGTCGTCATAGCGCTGAACGAGGACAGCACAGCCCTATGCCACTTGCGTCCGTGTGCACTGAAGTTGGAGCAGAAGGGCTGGAATGCCGTAAGATAGGATGTAATGTTTGGAGGAACTTCAGTTGTCGGAAAGAATGAGTCGCATTCAAATGTCCACTAGAATGGAGAGTCTTTATGTAGTACGGCACATGAGCGGGTAGGCGACATCTGCAAAACGAGGGTTGAAGCGTCGAAAATGAGAAAAGCCCAAGAAAACTGCAGAGCTCCTTCACATTCTGAGGTTGTTGAAACGCGGCAATGGCTCCGGCCTCCTGAGGATCAGGCCGGACGCCGTCAGCTTTGACGAGGTGACCAAGCACTAACGCCTGTCACTCACCAAAACGGCACTTCTTTGAATTCAGAACAAGACCAACTTGGCGCAAGCAGTCCAGCACAAGGCCTAGGCAGTCGTTGTGCTCTTCGAATGTCTGGCCAGAGATGACTATGTCATCCAGATAACACATACAGACCTCCCATTTCAGACCACGCAGTATAAAATTCATGAATCTTGCCAATGTTGCGGGCGCATTGAACAAGCCGAAAGGCAGAGTTCATCGCGAGTGATAAAGGCCGTTTTCTCTTTGTCTGCTGGATGCATTGGGATTTGGCAGTATCCTGACCGTAGGTCTACAGATGAAAAGTATGATACAAAATATAGGCAGTCGATGGCGTCATCAATGCGGGGAAGCGGATAGACGTCCTTTTTAATGACTGAATTCAAGTGGCGGTAACCTACACAAAATTACCATGTGCCACCTTTCTGTGCCACATGCGCCACCATGTGCCACAGTTCACGTACTTGCTCATTGATGACCTTGCACTCTGACGACGCCACACGACATGGTTTTTGGCACATTGGGTGTGCATAACCGGTGTCAATGCGATTAGTGGTGTGCGACCCGGGAAAGGACCTTGAACTGATGGCTTTCGAGAAGTCAGAAACGGATGAATACTTCGACAGCAGATCTTCCAAAGCATCACGCCTCTGTGGTGTTCAGGGAATTACTAATACCACGCAGTTGAGCATTCACTTCGCATGCTGCGACATTCCGATGCGGTGCATCCATAACCAAGGCCACTGATATTGGCATGTCTGAACTGCAAGAGGCAAGCGTCATTCCAGCTGCTAAAAGAACTGCCTGCTATGGAGGCCATAAATGAAATAGATTCCATAACAGAAGCCCACATCTATACAGACTCCTTAGCCGCCGTTAAACAACTAAAGAAAGTGACAAACACACTATGTGTAACCCAGGAAATCCACGCACTCAATAAAAAAACAGTTACGCATCCAGGTACACCGGACACAAGACGATGCTCAGAACGCTGAGCAGAAAAAAGTCGACCACCGCACACACGAAGTTCCAAACTCAAGCACCCCCCCACAAGGCTCCCTTCTGATGCCCGCTCTGCTATTCTCATCTTAGCGTCCTCTTTAAGGAAAAGGTTTCCCTTAGGAGGATAAGAGCTCGGGCGACCCTTACCTCGTCGGTAAAATGCCGATGGGAATCTGAAGAAGACATCGGACATACCACATGCCCGAAGTGTTCCACACCTGCTGCAGAAGTAAATGTGCGCCATCTGCTGTGGACTAGTGCATGGACAAGGGCATCAAGGATAAAGATTCTGCAGGAAGTGCGACTAACCACAACAAGGGAAGAGGACTTATCCAAATGGCTCACAGACAAAAATAAGAGCAGGAGCCTTCTCCGGTTCCTAACGGAAAATAATTTACATGGGTTTTTATAACATGCCTTATGGCAAGCTTGCGTAATAAAAAAACATTAATAGTCCACAATTGTGTGCAGCCCTTGGTTACTGACACCAAACAATTGGGCACCAGGAGAGATTTCTTCCCGCAGTTCGAATAGTTAGGCATCATGGTCACATCAAACGTTTCGGTCGCACGACGAGAACACTAAACCGAAATGCACAACATAGACATCGGAGGCACAACAGTATCATCGCGCACGCACAGCACATCTTCACAAACGAGGTTCGTTCAGGCAGTAGGCATCTGTCAACACTGATCTACGGTGGCGCCACACATGTGCAGAAAATTTATACCAAGAATTACATCATGTGTGGAAGTGGGGTGGAACGGCGAATTCCGCAGAAAATATGGTTCCTCCATGACACACCTTGGCACTGGACACTCCAACGGCTTACAACAAATCGCCACTAATGCTATGAAAATTTCATTTCTGTCCCAAGAAAATTTGGGTCCCAGGAATTTTTTAAATGTTAAACTCATAATCAATATTGTTGCATTCGTGTCCACTAACGGCATTGTAGAAATACCGTCAACAAACGCACGGATCCCATTTTTGAGCATAGTTACAAAAGGAGGCATTTCTGTGAATAGCGAGCTTTCACTGGCGGCCTCACCCCCATCGGCCATGGCGCCTAGTTTTCTGGACGAGGTGAATGGGAACGACGCCACGGGGACAGCGAGCGACGGGCACGAATAGCGGGGAGTGGTTGTGTACGCCCCCGGGCTTAAATTGGCTGTGTGGACGAGACGAACAGTACAGAGGAGAGTCAACTGGGTGATCACTGGTAGTGTCTGGATACGTTGATCGGTCATAACGCGACGGTGTACGACGGCGAAATTGTCTTGAAATATGGCCAGGGGTTCCACACCGGTAACAGACAGGATTAGGCCGAACAAGGGGTTTGTCCTGAAAGGGTTCGATGTTATGCTGTCGATAAAAGCCAGGTTCGTGCTGATCTGTGAACCGGGGTCCTCGCCTAGGTCTTCACGGCCGAAAGTCAGGATGTCTAGAAGAAACTGGGCTTGCGAAATGTTGCCGCGATCATTCATCGAAAGAGGCAGGGTATGCTGCGTGAGCAGAAGAAAACTCAGGCTGCGATTGCGCCTTGTAGGCGGGTTTACATGGAAAACATGGGCGGTAGGACACTAGTGAGGTGCCAGCAGCGGGAATCGAGCTGGAGGAGCTCTTCACTAATGATCTGCCGGATAGTTGAGGTAAGGTCCAGACGAACATGCTCATCACCGTTGACGACGGTTGTCACATTGGCAAGCCTTCCAAACTTACGAGTTACTCGATTGGTCTTTAGTGCTTCGAATGTGCGGATGTGACGGAGGACAGCGGAAACAGTCGGGATGGCATCTTTGGCGATGAGAAAGTTACAGACATTATGTGCGGTACCTTTCAAAAGATGGCCAATTTTGTTCTCATCGGACATGCGAGAGTCGATAGTCCTGCACAATTTGAGGACCGCTTCGGTATAAGTAGTGCAGGTCTCGCCAGGTAGTTGGGCATGATGGGCGAGGGTCTGCTCAGCCTACTTCCTGTGCGCTGATGAATCGCCGAAACACTGTGTAAGTTCAGTGACAAAGCGGTCCCATGTCGTCAGCGTGTCCTCATGGTTTTCATACCAGGCAAGGGCAGTGTCAGATAGGAAGAAAACGACATTGTCGAGCTGAGTGGCGAAGCCAGTCGTCAACGTATTCTTCCGCTGTGCCAGCGAAATGACGAGGCTTTCGGTAGGGTTGAAGGCCGGAACTCGCCTGATTTAAAGTGGCGAGAAGCACTGGGCTAGGCTGAGTCAGTGGCGGTATTGTAACGATCAGTGGCGGGAGTCCAGCAAGGCAGTGGCTACGACGAGGCTCCAGGGGTGCGTCAATGGTGAAATGCAGCGGGATCGAAACCGCACTCTCCACAAAAAGTGTAACACTCTTGATGTCTCTACGTTGCGCAACATTTCTGAGACCAAGGAACAGTGCACACAAAACAGGCGGCAATTCCACTCACACTCCCTTCTTCTTCGTTCACCTACTCCAGAGTTCGTCATCTTCATTATTCATCTGGTCTATAACAATATTCTCCATGGGGTATAGTAACTGTACATCCTTCTGCTATCAACACTGACATCAATTCCTGTTTTGCCAAACTCATTAGTTTCAATGGCACCGATCTCATCTTGCCAGGCAACAGAGCTGTCCAAGCTGTTCCGTTAGCTTCATGTACGCACACATATGCTACAGCCCTGCAGCTCTCAGGTCGTCATCGGCAAATATGTGAAGCTCAATGCCACCTTCCAGTGCTGCAGCAACAAATCTTGGTATGCTAAAGTCATGAAGTGTGGCCACTTTACCACTCCATTTCCACCGATCCATTGTAATGTACGTGGATGCAAGCATACAAGTCTGTGAAGCAAAACACCAATTTAGTCTGCTGAGACCTAGCCTAAATCAGACATCTACGTTTATACTTTCGGAACAACCTGCATCTTTCTGCGCTGAGCTCGTGGCAGTTCAGGAGGCGCTCTGCTCCGTGGCCACCATTACTATGCTCCCTACGGCCCAAGTTGTCATTCGCACTGACGCACTTCAAGCGGTACGTTTACTCTGATGTGTCAACCGTTGCCTAAAATATGTCATGACATTCACCATCTTGCGGCGCGCATGCCGCAGTCAGTACGTGTTGAGTGGGTCCCACGGGACCTTCTACCTGCATAAAGTCAAGCTGATTTAGCGACGCGCCTCATGACCCAAGATTCATCATTACCATGGCTCCTTGATGTGAACGACGCTACCCTCCTTTTATCAAGAAAGGAACACCTCTGGCGTCGCACACGTGCTCTTATCCCTCAGTGTGCGGTATTCCTCCCCTGCGGTCTCACCCATGCAGAGGAGGTTGCGCTTAAGAGGATCCGGGTAGGGGTTGTCATCACACCAGCTGTCACTCTGATGGGGTCTCATTTGTCTCATTTCTGATACTTATATCCCCGCCCAGGGTGTCCGATATGTAATGACATCAATCACATTTGATGCAACCTCTACAGTCCTTTATCAGGGTTCTCGCTTTAAGCAACAAAAACAGTGGCCCATCTTAGGAGTTTTTTCCTGCTTGGATACGCTTATTCTGTGAGACTTGCAGTCCTCTGCTTACTTTTTGTCTGACAAAATAAGCATTGCTTCTCATTACTTGCAGTACTTTGAAGTGCGTCGGTAGTCGATGTTCTATGCTGATACAGAGGCTCTCTTGTTCCTGATATGGTAGCATTCTCTAGCGGTTGTCTTGGGCTCTTGATCGCCAAAATGGCTTTGCAGAATTCCAACGACATTTTATAGCAAACTTAGTGGGCTGCAGCCCCGATATGGCCAACGCAGCTTGTGCAGTCATGAAGCTGTTCAAATAATTGAACTTGTCAGGTGCTGTCTGTGCGTCTTCCTGTGAAACACTGATTTGAATTACATCTGGAAGTGCTGGCAAGACTTGTGGCTTCTGTCTAATTTCTTTTTATTTATTTCATGAAATCAGTCTGTGGCAGTCTACACTTGCAGTATGTCGTGACGGGGTTGCTAGTTTGCCTCTACAGAGGCAGTCAGTGTAGGTGCTCGGACGGCAACTTGAACTGCAGTGTTTCTATCATCTTCACTGCCTTATTGTCTGGCTTCTGAAGCTGATGGTGGAAAGCTTCAATCCTCTGCAGTAGAGTATTCACCCCTGGAGCAGGAGGATCTGGTACCCGTCATTTATCTGCCTTCACTTCATATTACATGGTGTCAGGAAACCTCTACACAGGTTGAAAGAGGCATCCACACAAAATAGGAGCAGCTTGTCATGTCACTGAGATCAGCATCATGCAGTTCTCTTCTGGGTTACTACACCATGTAATTAACTGACAGGTCCCTCCGCGTTTGCTTAGATGTCTGAGGTTGAAGATGGCTATTAGGAAGATTTCTTTGATGCCGTATCGAGTAGCTGAATGCAATCAAACAGCTGCTTCTGAATTTGGAATAAAATGTCTCTTTCATCTCATCCATTCATGAAAAAGTTCCGAAACCTTATGTCAGGATGCTCTTTGGCCAAAGCTGCCCTTGTCTGAGCAAAATTCATTGCCATCTTGAAGTTGACTGCTCACCGTTTCAGGCAAGGTGGCTCAGTGGCTAGGGTGTTTGACTACTGGGCTGAGGGACCCACATTTGTTTTCAACCATAACAGCCATGCTTTGATGAAAGCATGGCACCCATGTACTGTGCGATGCCGACAACCATAGGTGCTTTTTCGAATCCTTGCATTGCAGCGTCCGTCATTACCAGTCACTATGAAATGTTAAAACTGATTAACCGCAAACCGGTTCAGTCAAAGCGGAATCCAAGGGCCTTTCCTCTCGTCTAGACTGTGCTCATGGCGAGGTTCCCAATGCTACCTGATGGAGAGATCTTTTATTGCGAAAGCAATACTACTCTAGGTTTCCACCCTTCAGCGTAACGTGGCCGGTAACCACTTCTTACCCATGTGAGGTCACACCCCACGTGACACTAGGGTGAGAGCTGGGCTACCAACTCAAGTGGTCGGCAAAAGCTGCCAACTTGGGTCTGTCGTTCCACATGGGACGGTTATGTCAGAATCAGCCTGCTACGACCCTGGCATTCGCTTTACCCCTATAGGCCACTAAGGCACGTTCATACGCCTTGGCTAAAGCGGGGCTTTATATGCGGGCTGAAGAAGAAAAAAAAGAGAAGAAGGACGCTCGGCCACTTTTCGGTGCTCAGACAGGAAATCCACACTCCTAAAAATACTGCAGTACCCACTGTCACTCCTCTAAAAGAAACAAATGATTCCTCCTCCACATCCAAACACTCCCCTAGGACACCAAACGACAATGGGGGAAAGACAAGCTCCAACCAACCTCCACCCACCAAGTGAAGGAGTGCAGAGAAACCAGAAAACAACTTTGTAACAAAGGAAACACTTGAAGCAACAATGAGAGACACGAACAGCAGAATAGACAGAACAGAGAGCATAATCATAGAGATGAAGCTGGCCATGGAAGCCATTTCTAGTGCTTAGCTGACGAGTTCAGTAATTTCCGAAAAATTTGACTTGCGAACACCGTAAAATGCTTAATGGCTGAACAAAATGGACAGCCACAACAGTAAGGACAAACCATATCGTATCAAGAACACTCGAACTCCACCACAGTATTACAATGGAACTGCAGAGGCTATAAGAGCAAGAAATCACCCTTACAGCAATATAGCTCAAGAAGAAACCCTACCCATATCAATAATGCTTCAAGAAACAGGCACAAACTGCATAAATCAGCTAAACTACCGAGCCTACGTCAGCGGCAAAGGCAACAAATCCAGAGTAGCCGTTCTGGACAAATCAATCAATCAGTGGAGCCGAAAAGCTGGGCGCTCGTGTGCTGTGGGATGTCAGTGCACGTTAAGGAACCCCAGGTGGTTGGTCGAAATTTCCGGAGTCCTCCACTGCGGTGTCTCTCATAGCCTGAGTCGGTTTGGGACGTTAAACCCTACAAACCAAACATCCTGGCATGTTGGTTTTTTCAGTAGTGAGCGGGCAGAACAGCATAGTCTAACTCTGTGGCATTGCTCATGGCTCTCGTTGTGGCTGTGCTTGCATACCGGCTTTTTTTGGAGGCTATGAGGTCAGCTTTTTCTGGCCTTTTGATACATTGCAGCCATGTGATGAGGAGTGGGTTGGGGCCTCTTCTGGAAGCTTTCTTTTTATGAGCTTCGTGCGCGCTCCAGCGTGTCCTGCAGCAGTGCTTCAACATAGTCTGTGCAAAAAGAAGGAAGAAGTCCTCTCTTAGCATACATATTAGAGCTGCCTATACTACACCATATCCCTGTTAAGTAAGCAAGACTTCACTCTTGTACTATAGTATTTATCCCCAGCAAAAAACACATTAGCCCCTGGAGGGGAAATACAGCTGAGAATGAATAACACTTCTAAGCAAAACCCATGGTTCATTCAAGGGTAAAATTATCAAAATACCCATTACAGCTATTGCACCGTCTAACATGAAATGCACAGCTGTGAACACTGTGAATATGCATGATATTGTTACGGGGTAGTTCAGCTTGTAGCAGAGGGCGGACACCGAAGACAAGGCTTTCCAACAGACGTTCTCTGTAGGCACCAGCCGACGCTGTTGAACGTCGTCTTCTTTCCAAAACTCACGAGAGTCTTCTTCTTCTTTCCTTATGCGTATGCGTTCTTCTTTCCTTATGCGTTGCACCGCCGAATGTGACACTACCCCGGCGGCTGAAAAGCACCGTCCCGGTGCGCACTAGCGTCCAAACCAGGGTCCATGTAATACGGTTTTAGGCGTGCAACATGGACCGTCTCGGTGCGTGGTGTAGAGGCATGGCGGACGGGATGCACGGGCACAGTTTCGTATGTCACTGGTGTCACTTGTCGTAAAATACGGTAGGGTCCTGTATACCGGGGCAAAAGTTTTTCCGAGAGGCCAACGCGGCGAGCTGGAGTCCAGAGCAGCACGAGAGAGCCGCAAGAATACTCGGTGTTGCGATGACAGGAATCATAGCGACGTTTCTGGGAGTGCTGAGAGGCTGCGAGTCGGTTGCGAGCAACAACGCGGGCAGCATCAGCTCGGGCTATGGCGTCACGAGCATATGAGCTGGCAGT
>JAJIZL010019921.1:1637341-1658087 GCA_023969395.1 Amblyomma maculatum | reverse complement strand
TACACATACACAAATATTCTGAAAGTGGAGAACTGATATGACTAAAAAATTTGCACAGACAAGCTGTATTTTGTGGAGTTTCAAGAGCTCTGAAAAATTTGGAGGCATGTTAGCAGCACAAACAAACGACATAATGCAGGACAGTAGATTAATACACTGTTCCATGAACCAAGCCAACAGCTCATTATTTTTGAACGGCGGGTCTCCCATGTTAATCCAGTTAATATATGTGCTCCGAGTTTCTTTTTTTTGGTGCGCCAGTGCACACCAAAGCTTTGCATCATCCACTAAACAAAATTAACTGTTTGAACTCCAAAATAATCTCATCTCTACAGGAAGAGCTACATTTTAATTTCTTCCAGAAGGTTCCTCAAGCAATGATCGAGCTTGTACATGGAAGCAGACATAACATTTGCACTAATTTGTATAGCTTACGTACTCGGGCAATAGCGCCATCACATGCAATATAATACAAAGCTGTTCAGTACAGTTGAAAATTAAGCGTGTACATATGTCAAAAGACTTGCGTCATCCACTGGACAAAAAACTATCTAAAATATTTTCGCCTCTACAGGAAGAGCTGTGGTATTTGGATTACCTCCTGTAGGTGCCTGGAGCAATGGCTGAACACATAACTGCAAGAAAGCATAAAAACATAGCAACAATTGTGCTAGTTTATATAGCTTCTAGCAATAGAGTCATCATATATGTCTGCAACATATTCCAAAGTTATATATGAAGCCTAAATATACACAAATATAAATATAATATAAATAAACATATAAAAGTATATATACATTGTTATTAATACCGTGATCACAGTGCTAAACTGTCCAGAGGAAACCTGTGTAGTGCTGAGGTCTTTCGGGCTTCCTGGCGATGGTTTGCCATGCTAGCAAAAGAAAGGAAATTTGTGCGTAATCAACATTGGGTTAATGGCAGTTTTATTATTCTGCGCATGAATGAGAATGACAGGAGCCAACAGTCTGCAAGTGCAAGGTAAACATAGGGGATACCTTTTTTTTAATTCTATATACCGCATGTTGTTTTTCCTTCCACTTTGTATTTAGTTATCTTTCTCCCTAAAATCGTTACAGGACTAATTCTGATCAATATCAACCACAAAAGTATTAAAAAAAAACTTCATTTACCTTGGACTCGACTGTTGGCTCCTTTCATTAATTGTATCATAATGAGCCAATTTCCCCTTCAATTTTCCGCTTCATGAATGAGAAAGACATGCATATACATGTGTTAAAAGGCAACGATCAAGATTGGACTGCGCACTGTAAAATAAGCATTTCTTTAGGTGGATGAGGGGGGGGGTGCAGTTGGTGTGTATTTTTACAAGTGTGCTGGTATTTTTTTATTACAAGTCCGGTTTGGTTTATGGGGTTCAACGCCCCAAATTCGACTCAGACGACGCACCGGACAGCCCTGAGTGACATCGTACAGCACATGTACAGGTGCGGACGTAAGTAAACGGAGCAGTTAGGCTTTTTCAGTCAAATTAAAATAATGCCTTCCGCACTGGACATCAGGAAATATTTGTCCGTGAAAGGGCACTTGCATCTACTACCTGTCCACACATACCACGACTACCAATTTCAATATGCACCGAGTGAAAAATAATAGAAGAAAAAGCGTGCTCCGTTTACTTTCGTCCGCACCGGTACGCGGGCACCTTGCTTGCATGCGCTTCCGTCGAAAAGCGGCCGCTGTGCCTTGGGCACAGCAGTCGACCACCCTAACCCTATAACACGATTGTTGTGATCGCGTACACGTTATTGTATGTTAATTCATGGTTCCATGTGCGCAGCTCGCCTTATTGAAATGTGGATTTAATAGTCGATTGGAACGTCTAGCGCTGGCAGTAATTCGGGCGCAGCAGGATCGGCATACCAGCCGCAGGGCACAGCTTCAGCGCGAGAGAGATGGGCGCCGGAGGCCAGCGATGGTGATAGCGATGCCGCAGCGTTGTTTCTTCTTCGTCTTCTTTACATTTCCCCCGCGTGAAGAAGTCGCCATCCTGGCGACTCACGGAGAAGAGACAACCAGAGGGTTGTAATACGGCTTCAGGCGGCTAACATGGACAACCTCACGGCCGCGGCGGCGGTGGTCGGAAGAAGGGGTGACTGGCTCGATGACGTAGTTAACACAGGATGTGCGTTACAAGACGCGATAAGGTCTGTGGTATTTCGTTTCTAGTTTGCTGGTGGCAGGAACGCATAGCCAAACGTAGCTGTCGGCCAGGAACGCCGGAGTAGGGGTATCGCTATCATGCTGATCTTTGCGGTAGCCTTGAGTGTTGGAGGTAAACGTGCGAGCTAGCTGACGGAATTCCTCAGCCTTCTGTACAATATCGGACAAAGCACTGTACTCAGAGGCACCCGGATAGTATGGCAAAATTGTCTCCAGAGTACAAGATGGTTCACGGCCGTATAAGAGAAAGAAGGGCGAAAAACCAGTTGTTGCTTATGTGGCAGTGTTGTACGCAAATGTTACGAATGGCAGTACCTGGTCCCAGTTGGAGCTCCCAGATTCAGATGTAACATACATTGCGAGCATGTCCCCAAGCGTACTGTTGAAACGCTTTTTTGAGGCCGTTGGTTTGCGGGTGGTACGCGGTTGTAGCCCGATGTATCGATTTGCAAGACGACAGGAGCTCTTGGACTACTTCGGAAAGAAAGACACGACCTCTATCACTGAGTAGCTCGCGCGGGGCGCCGTGTCGAAGAATGAAGTGGCGCCGAAGAAAATGGGCTACCTCTCGGGCTGTCGCCGCGGGCAGTGCAGCAGTCTCCGCATAACGGGTCAGTTGGTCGACGGCGGCGATGACCCATCGATTACCGGCGGCACTGCATGGTAGCGGACCATAGAGGTCGATTCCTACGCGATCAAGCGGGCGAGCTGGACACGGTAAAGGCTGGAGAGGACCAGCGGGGTGGCGAGAATTCTTGCGTTGTTGACAGGCGGTACAAGAGCGAATGTAATGACGTACGAAATTGTACATTCCCCGCCAGTAATACCTCTGACGAATTCGATCATAGGTTTTCAGGACGCCGGCATGAGCGCTTTGCGGGTCAGTGTGATGGTGGGCACAAACCTCGGAGCGGAGGTGGCGCGGAATGACAAGAAGCCATTTTCTGCCGTCTGAGTTGTAGTTCTTTCGGTAGAGGAGGCCGTCCCGAATGGTAAAATGAGAGGCCTGTCGGCGGAGTGCCCGACGATGCATAGCCGCGGAAGTAGTGCCAAGTACAGCTAGCAGATTAGAAACCCAAGGATCTTGTCGTTGCTCGAAAGGCATATCCTCAATGGTGAGTGCTGACGAGGAGGCTTGAGAAGGGGATGATGAGTTAGGCGAACGCACCGGTGACCGAGTAAGAGCATCGGCGTCAGAGTGCTTGCGGCCAGAGCGGTACACTACACGGATGTCGTATTTGAAGCCTCAGGGCCCAGCGCCTGAGACGGCCAGACGGATCCTTGAGAGACGCGAGCCAGCTGAGAGCGTGATGATCTGTAACTACCTCGAAGGAGTGGCCATATAATTAAGGGCGGAACTTCGTTATAGCCCACACGATTGCTAGGCACTCCTTTTCGGTAACGGAGTAGTTGGACTCGGCTTTGGTAAGAGCACGGCTTGCGTAGGCGACAATGTACTCGGAGAAACCAGGCTTGCGCTGGGCGAGGACGGCGCCGAGGCCGACACCACTGGCATCGGTGTGAAGTTCTGTAGGTGCAGTAGGGTCGTAATGGCGAAGGATTGGCGGTGACGTCAGAACATTGCGCAGTGTCACGAATGCATCATCGCAGGCTGGCGACCAAGAGGAGAGGTTAGGGGTGCCTTTCAAGAGCTGTGTAAGGGGGGCTATGGTGGTTGCGAAATTGCGAACAAAACGACGAAAGTACGAGCAGAGGCCCACGAAGCTTCGCAGTTGTTTCAAAGTGGTCGATTTCGGAAAGTCAGCGACGGCGCGGAGCTTCTCAGGATCAGGCAGAACTCCATCTTTGCACACAACATGTCCGAGTATTGTGAGCTGGCGGGCACCGAAGCGGCACTTTTTGAGGTTCAGTTGAAGGTCGGCGCGGGTTAGGCGGGTGAAGACCTGGCGAAGTCGAGTCAGGTGGGTCGGGAAGTCGGTTGAAAAGACGACAATATCATCGAGGTAGCATAAACAGATGTTTCATTTGAGGCCACGCAGTACAGTGTCCATCATTCTTTCAAATGTGGCTGGGGCATTACAGAGTCCGAACGGCATAACATTAAATTCGTATAGTCCGTCTGGAGTAATAAAGGCGGTCTTTGCGCGATGCTCCTCTGCCATGGGCACCTGCCAATATCCAGAGCGCAAATCGAGTGAGGAAAATAATTCTGCGCCTTCCAAGCAGTCTAAGGCATCGTCGATTCGTGGGAGGAGATACACATCACGACGAGTAATTTTGTTGAGGCGGCGATAATCAACACAACATCGTATGGAGCCATCCTTCTTCTTAACTAGGACCACAGGAGACGACCATGGACTACAGGATTCTCTAATTACTACTCGTTGCAGCATGGCATTGACTTGCTGGGCAATAACACGGCACTCATTCGGGGACACCCGATACGGCCGCTGATGGAGAGGTGGGTGAGCGCCAGTGTCAATGAGGTGACAAACAGTCGTCGTGCGGCCCAAGGAAGATTGCGGAATGTCGAAGGAGGAGCGGAATTGGTGTAGAATGTCAAGAAGTTGCTCGCGGTGGCGCGGCTCTAGAGCGCTGTCCACAGAATGGTCCGAAAGGTCCCGCTGTAGCGGATCTGAAGCCACACGAGTTGGAGTCAAGGCGTCAACTTGGCAAACAGGGACTGACACATCATCAAAGGCGAAAAGAAGGTCCACGGGCTCGATGCGGCCGAGGCACTCCCCTTCGATCAACATAACGGGAGACGCAAGAGGACTGGCTACCAGAAGTGTGCAAGCGCCGTTGTTCATGTCAAGGACGGCAAACGGCAACGGTAAGTGGCGGCGGCGGCCGACAACATTAGAGGGCACAAAGAGGACTGTCTTGGTGGTGGTAAAAGGGGCAGTGAGGGGAACCAGAACAGCGCTAACGGGTGGGATGGTTGTGTCATGAGCTACGAGGAGTTTGGCCGCAAAACGAGGACACGAATCGTGGAGGAGGGCATCAGATGGTGCATCACTTGGTTCAATGAGCTCTACTTGAGGATGTGGGGAGAACGACGAATTCGATGAGGTACAAGGCTGCAGCAATGACGACGCGAGCAGTGCAGACAGCTGTCGGCTGTATACTGTGAGCGGATGCGGTACGAAGCGATATTCCTTCGAGGGGCGTAGTCACTTTTCGGAGGGAGCGGCAGAGTTTTTGGCTGATAACTGATACAGCGGCACCGGTGTCGACGAGCGCAAGAGTATAAACACCTTCCACGATGACAGCAGTGATACAGCGGCACCGGTGTCGACGAGCGCAAGAGTATAAACACCTTCAACGATGACAGCAGTAACATTCGCGGGATTAAGACGAGGACTTTGAAATTCTCTCGAATACGCAGTTCGTGCCTCGCGAACTGCAGCGGTTAGTTTTCCGGCTGAACAGCGGGTCGTCGGCGCATTGGCGAAATGGAGCGGCGACGTGGTGATGGCGAACGACGAGGCAGGAAGTCCGGAGGATCGGGAGATGCTGTTGCACGACCCGATGGAACGGGGAACTGGGGGGCCAAATAAGGTGGCGCAGGCCGTGCAGCAAAGGCCATATTTATTCGGCTCCGGCAGTAGCATGTAGTGTGTCCAGGGATGCCGCAGTGGTAACAAATAGGCCTGTTGTGTGAAGTGCGCCTTGGAGATGGTGTCTGACGCAAGGAGGGAGCAAAAGCTGTTGGTGCCGAGCGGATAGGGGGCGAAGCATAGGCATATGCTGGCTCAGGAGGTGGACTTGAAGTAACTTCGGCATACGTGCGACGCAATACCTGAGGAGGAGCCGCCGCAAATGCTGGAGCGTAGGTCTGTGGCGCAACGCCGGGCGATGAAATTGTGGGCGTGAGGAACGGCATTGAGGGTGCGACTGGAGCTGATTGAGGAGGAGGGTTAGGGACGACTTCAGATACATGTTGCTGGATTTCGCGGCGAAGCTCCGGAACAAGGCCAGTTGGTGTCGACTCCTTAATATATGGCTGCAGAGACAGTTGTCGCGCGACCTCTTGACGTACAAAGGCTTGATGTCTTCAGAGAGGCTAGGTGACTCCCTATCCGCGGCTAGTTCAGCAAGTGATGCTTGAGACTGGCGAATCAAAACACGCTCCTTGCGGAGTTCGTCGTAGCTTTGACAGAGGTCGTATATTTCTTTGAACGTAGTAGGGTCTTTGGCGACGAGCATGTTGAAAGCGCCGCCATCAACTCCTGTGAGGACGACGTATTTTAACGGCCTCGGTCATGATCGGGTCAACGCGGCGACACAAGTCAACAATGTCCTCAATGTAACTGGTGAACGTTTCACCGGGCAGCTGTAGTCGCGATCGAAGACGCTGATCTGCGCGCAGTATTCGGATGGCGGGGCGGCCAAAGACATCAGAAAATTTGATCTTGAAATGCGCCCAGGTGGTAAAGTCCGACTCGTGGTTTCGAAACCACAGATTAGCGACGTCGCTCAAGTAAAAGATCACATTATTGAGCTTACGATTGTCGTCCCAGTTATTGTGACGGCTGACCCGCTCGTAAGTGGCCAGCCAATCGTCGACGTCGTCATCGCTGCTTTCGCTGAAGGTAGCGGGGTCCCGTTGACGAAGGGCACCTGTGCAGGTGACTGGCGGATGTAGGTGCGATGAAGTAGGCTCCGTCATTGGGGTAGTGAACGTTCTGCTGCGAAGTTCCAGGGCGAGATAGGCATAGGGAACCTCAGCTTGACCTCCACCAAGTGAAATGTGGATTTAATAGTTGATTGGAACGTCTAGCTCTGACAGTAATTCGGGCACAGCAGGATCGGAATACCAGCCGCAGGGCACAGCTTCAGTGCGAGAGAAATGGGCGCCGGAGGCCAGCGATGGCGATAGCGATGCCGCAGCGTTGTTTCTTCTTCGTCTTCTTTACATTATATTTATTTTTTTTCCTTATCCACGCGCCGCAGGGCGAGAGCTTCCTTTCATACATTTTCAGCGCATTAACTTGTCCTCTCGCAAGAGCGGTTTGCGCGGAAGGAATCTGCGCCAGCAAAACTTGCGTTAGGCTTCATGTACTTCCATGCGAGACTCCGAGCCATTCTACGCGCGTTTCGACAATAACTCGCAACCCAGAAAACTTACCATTCCAGGGAGAAACTGCGTCGGCAAAGCGTCGGACTTGAGGCGTTGACGTCTCACGTTGAGGCCAGTTTGCTGCGCTAAACTGGAATTGTACTGGCATGCGTCAGCGGAAAAGTGGCGGCCACAAACTCTGAGCTCCTGGCGCTTGTCCTACGATGAGAGCCCGACGCGTTGGAGCCAGCTTTCCCGCGTGACACCTTGCTTTGTATGGACACGATGTCGCATTATAACATCTTTCCTGTCCTCGGCTTTGCAGTCAACTACACAGCAATTGTGGTCCATTGCAGACCAGAAAAAAAGCAGCGGCAGTTGGGATCGCGAGATTTCAAGACTGACAACCGGACAACACGTGATTTTGCGAGCAGACGGATCTCTCTCGGCCGGAAGTGCTCCATTTCCATTCACAAGCGCAGAATTCTTACCTTTCTTTAATATACAATAATAACTAACGAATAAAATACTTCTTTCAGGAAGAATAGTGCTAATTTTAAAATCTATATTTGCAAAACTTACACGTGACGTCATATGGCCATGGCCAATGATAACGCTAGCCCCAATGACGTCGCATCGGCTGGGCTGCTGAAAATGCACGGTGGTGCGTCGCCCATGTCGGCTGCGAGAGGCAATTTTCAAAAATTATTGGTAGATTATAGCTAACACGCAGAACTTTTTGAATATAATCTCGATGCTCACTAAGACCGCCTCTAAACACATGTGGCATCAAAATACGCCCGTAAATGGCGTTTCAGGGGCCCTTTAACTTGCTATCAATTCAATAAACCTTGTGAAAACTAGTTTAGACATATTGTGTAGTTGGGGTGATTTCTTAGCAACGTTTTAAAAAAGTTTTCTACACCAGCCCGCTCGATTTTTTAGGAGCTGAATGCATATGCTGGGAGGTTTTGCGTGCAGTAAAAAGCCCTCATGAATAGTGAACTCTGCCGGCTTTGCGTAGTCAGGACTCACTATATGTATATTGTGCTGTTTAGCTTTAAAGTTGTACCAAAATATCTGTGATGAAAGTTTGAAGAAACCACCAAATTTGCCACACAAACATACATTACACGCTCTTTGTACTCGTAATTATTCTTTAGGTCTCCCCTTACGGAAATGCCATATCTGCTTCAGATATGGAACATATGCTGCCAGATACAAATATATAAGTTAGCAAATAAGTCCTTATCTGGGCAAGATAAGGTCAGATATGTGCGAAATGTTGCCCTTATATGGCTCAGATGTGGCCATATCATGCAACATATAATCCATATCTGAACGGCTAACGGGACCTTATATGACTTGATCAGGGGCACATATGGTATCCTCGCAACCTTATGTGGCCTGATAAAGGGCATATATGGCATCGTCATGACCTTATATAGACAGACCAGGGCCATATGCCTGGCATCAACAGGACTTTATATAACCTCATCGGGCCTTAATTATGTAGGTGCCATAGTTATTGTATATTAGCAATATATGGCCTTCGTCTACCTTCTGCAAATATCCAATATTGGCATCATGTGGTCGAGCTTCAATTTTTCTACACTCAGCATGGCCTGCGTGTTAACTGTATCCAGAATTGATGCGTTTGAATTGTGGTGCTGGCGAAGACTCTTGAGAGTTCCTTGGACCGCCAGAAGATCAAATCAGTCGATATTGTCGACCATAAACCCTGACTGCTTATTGGAGGGTCAAATTCTAAAGTTAAAGCTCAGATACTTTGGTCATCTGTTGAGAAGAGAGGAGTCGCTGGAGAAAGATTTGATGTTGGGAAAGGTTGAGGGTCGCCGGAGAATTGGTAGGCAGCGAACGCGATGGTTAGATGGCATCCTCGAGGCGCTGCAGATGAAGTTATGAGATGTTAGGAAGATAGTGAGACCGGAAAACGTGGCGTGACGTGGTCTATAGGGTCACGAAGAGTCGGACACGACTGAACGACTGAACTGAACTGAATGATATTTAAACACAGTGTCTCGATGTAAATGCAGAATAGCAGAGGGCTGAGAGGACAACCCTGGCGCACCGATCACTGCACGCTTATGGGGGCCGCCAAATTCTTATTTACAATCAATCTTGTTGTGCAGGTTCGGTACGCCATGGCCACTCCCTCGCGAATGACGCACCCTACATTCACATGGTCGAGTATGCAAAACACGTTTTCATGTGAGACACAATCAAATGCTTTCTCCAGATCCAACTGAAGGATGGCTACACAGCAGTTTGTGTGATCACAGCACTCAAGCACACCGCCTCACTTTATGCACATTGGAAACAATGGATCGACCCTTGATCCCACACGTCTTGTGTGGTCCAACTAACTCTTGAATTACTGACTGTAGTCTACGGGCTAGAATTTTCATAAAAACTTTGTTGTCTACATTCGTGAGTGCGATAGGGCGATATGCTGTAACCTGTTGTAACTTATCTGCTTCATTGTATTTAGGAACCAACACTGTGTAGGATTTACCATAAGACGGGGCAATGCATTTACTTTGTAGGACTCGTTGTACACGGCTGTCAGTACCGGCACTATTTCATGTTTGTATGCTTTGTAGAAAGCCACGCTTAACCCGTCGGGGCCGGGAGATTTTCCCGCGTTCAATTTTTCTGTGGAAAGCTGGACCACCGACGCGGTTATTGAAAGCTCCAGCCTATCTTTCTGTTCATCATCTAATCGCGGTAAAGCGCCCAGAAACTTTCCTTTGAATGCGTCTACTTTGACGTCTTGCTTTGTAAAAAGGGTTGGATAATATTCAAGAAACGCGTGCTGGATATGACCGCTTTCTCCAGATAACGTCGCGCCCCATTCGATCAGTTCAATGTGGTTTCTCTGAGCACGTGTCTTCTCGATTCCTAGTGCTCGTTTCGACGTTGTCTCCCCAGCAACTATATCTTGCGCCTTCGCCCGCACTAGCGCACCACGATAGCGCTCTTCTTCGAACAGTTCAATCCTGTTTTTATTTTCCTAATATCGTCTATACATTTACCAGGCTCTTCGCTTTCTTTTTCAAGTAGTCTAGCCAGCAAGGATCTTAAATTGTCCTCCCACGCTTCTCTTCTTGTCGTATACAGCTTGATCGTTCGATTGCTGCTATCTTTATTTGCTCTTTGAAAAGTTCGCATTGCTGCCATATTTTCGTCTCCCCCCTAGACTCTATTTTGTCAATTTCTTCGCTTACTTTCCTACTAAAGATATTGTCAGTAATGAGCTCATTATTTGATTTCCACGTCTCCCATGAAAACTGATTGCCTTGATGTTTTGTCCCTATCCCGCACTCCACTAAACAATGACCAGAAAATGAAATCGGTACTACATTGTAACTACTGCATTTTGATATGACGTCCATAGACACATAAATGCGATCCAGCCGCGCGTGGCTTGACCGCTGGAAATGTATAAACTTTACACAACGCGATCCATCTAAACATTCCGCCGCGTCGTCAAGGTTGCTAGTGTCTATAATTTCTGAGAGAGCCTCAGTACTTCTGTCCCTAAACGCTCTTGTACTGGATTTATCACAGCCTCTCAAGACGCAAATAAAGTCGCCTATGACAATCAGGGATTTCTCACAACTGATGTACTCTTGTACGTTTTGAAAAAAGGCTACCCTCTCATCCACAACATTTGGAGCGTACACACTAATAATGCGCCAATACGTTTTGTTGTACAGAAAATCAACACAAACACATCTGCCCGACGGACATGTCATATGCGCCTGAACCTCGAGTCCGGGTAATTTCTTAACAAAAATGACACAGCCCGCAGACGTGCCAATTGCGTGGCTCACTACTGCAAAATACTTAGACGTGAAACGTCTCACCATGTTACCGGTCTCTTCTTCCCCATCAACTTTCGTTTCCTGCATGGCCAGTACGTCGATGTCATGCTCAGTTAAAAGGCGGTACACCTGACCCTGCTTCTTCTTGCTTGCCAGTCCCCTGACATTAAGTGTACCTACTTTTATCGAAGCTGCAGAAGCTATTTTCATACAGAGGAAAAAGGCCGGTAGCATGGTGCTTACCTCTCGCGTCTAGCGCGTGACTAGACGACTCCTTTGACACCGGAGCCATCCGTGCTGGCGGCAGGCCTGACTGCGGTGGCGGTTTGTCGTGGTCTCTCCTCTCCGCCGACCCATTATGTCGCGGCCTCAAAGTGGACCGCCGTCCTTGGCTGGTTTTTGCCGGCGGCTCCTCGACGCTGGGAGCTGTCGCCTTATCTCCCTCAGCACTGGTCTCGGCGTGGGGCCGCTTCGATGGGGCAGGAACGCCGGTGGAGCGGGCGGCGTTCTTGTCTTGGTTCTGCTCAAACAGAGACGCTGGTTCTGCTTCCTTGAGTGCCGGCCCGCTTACTCCTTCAGTCGGCTCCTCCATATGGTTTCCCGCAGGTTCTCCCGCTTCAGCTTTCCGCCCGGCAGTGCTGCTGGAAGGTCCTGAAGAGTCCGTAGCGCCGGTTTTCTTTTCCTGTTCCTCAATGCCTTTTAAGGATTCCTCGGCCTCCACTACTCCCGTCAAATACGGTGGTAGTGGTTATATTTCTGCTTATGTACTCGACATTGCTCTTTTGTAGTTTGTGTATTTTTGTAGGGTGTAGAATTTGTGGTCGTAATGGAACAATCGCCCTTTAAACACGCTGAATCTTTTTCCTGGCTGTCACGTAGGGTTATCCGTGTCCCGCATCTTTACAATGTATCGCTTTCTTGCAGACAAACCTCAGAATGTCGCAATTTACTAGTGCTGATGTGTTTTGTCATCGTCTTGGAACACATGCAATTTTTGCTACATATATATATATCTGGTGCACCAACACTTGTAATACTGCTTGTTTTAGCTTCACCTGCTGCCAGCGGAGCCGCGACGTCAATGAATTTACTTCTGACCAAGTGTTTTGCATACGTAAACACTCGAGGAAGCGACTCCCGAAGTCCGGCTGACCTGTGTATATTTCGATGGTCAGCAATGTGTTTCATTTATTCTCGAGCGTATTTTATCCTCACTAACGAAACGCTACGCTCTTTCTTGAACTTTCGCGTTGAAGGTGGCAGATCTTCAGTCGCAGATATGAAGATGCACCGCAAGATCGTACAAGCTGCAGCGACTGTTGCACACGCAAAAGCAAAACGCGATGCGTTCATGTACTTGCTATCGCACACATCCACGGCTTCATATCTTCTATTTATTTGCGCAACAACGCGTACTCCGCATATACAGAAAAGTTGTAACGTATAATATATATGGTTTCATGCTTATTTTGCGCGAAGGCATATTCCGACGTGGTCATCCTGGTTGAGGTTCACGATACGCCCGAACTGTACTCAGAAGCGGAAATACTCTGTCCCGTATCAGTTTCGTTCATATCGGGTTTGTCCGGTTTCTGTTAAACCGGAAATGACCTGTCCTGTATCTGACCTCAATATAGGACTGGTCCGCACTGTTTCATATCCATACAGGACAGGGACATTCATGTATAGGATGCATATTGGAAATGGTCTGCCCTGTATTAACTCGATACCCGACTAGACCGTCCGGATTGAGTTTCATTTCGGACGTGACCTATCCAATAAAACCCAATTAAGCCTCATACGCGACTGATCCGCCCTGTTGTTTATCCATAACGTTTGGGATGTCATGTATAATTTGCATACTGGAAATGGTCTGCCCTTTATTAACTATATCCTCTTGGACCGTCCGGATTGAGCTTTATACCGGACATGACCTGTCCGATATAAACCCGTTTAAGGATCGTAGGGACTGGTCACACCGGTATGAAATTAATACGGGATAATACAGGACCGATCAAACCCGTTTGTCGCGATAAGGGATTTTTCACTAGGGCAGCTTTTGTTTCTTACCGAGATTGTTCAAGAGAAGGTAAGTACACAGGTGATTTTCCGTGTATTTGGGTTCACTTTTCTCTGTGAAAATCAGGCTGCATTACGAGTGATCTCGAAGGCGTCAGGATATCGTGTATGGGTGTATTGAAAGGTGTAGTCTTGTGATTCGAATGCACTAATCAGAAGGAGAACACTAGTTAGTTGGAAAGCCATCGGCAAATAAATATAGTCGTGCATATTTTGACCTTCTACATTGTAGAGAATTTCGATGATTTAATAGTTTACGCAAAAGCAAAATTAAGCTTCGATTGAGGAAAACGCAGAAAACTAGAAGGCCTTTCAGGTATGATGTGTATCAAATTCCATTAGGATATGCTGTGGAAGTAAGGAATCGATTTCAAGGATTAGATCTAGAAGACAGCGAGCCCGAAGAGATGTGGACTGATGTTCGTGATATAATACAAGAAGTTGCTACTAAGGTAGCTCCAAAGCTAAAGAAATGCAAGAAACCAAATTGGTTATCTGAAGAGGCTTTGCAAATAGCTGAGGAAAGGAGGATGGCAAACGTTATGGGGGAAAGAGAAAGATACAAGGTTCTCAATGCGGACTTTCAAATAGCAAGGAGAGATAAGAATGCCTTCCTGAAAATACAGTGCCAAGCAGTTGAGGACAACAGCCAATTAAGGAACACAAGAGCTCTGCATAAGACAATCAAAGATATCTAAGGAAGCTTCTGTGCTAAGCTGGGCATGATAAAGGACAAACGAGGCAAGGACCTCACTGAAGCCTCAGAGATAAAGAAGAGGTGGCAGGAATACACAGAAGAACTGTACAAGAAGGACCCGAATGTGCAAACCCAACATAAGACGGTTGTGATTACTGATCTCGAGCCGGGCATCCTGAAGAGTGAAGTTGAATGGGCCTTAGCCAGCCTTGCTAAGAACAAAGCTAGCGGATTTGATGGCATTCCAGCTGAGTTGGTTCAAAACCTCAACCATGACGCTGTTAACATTCTGCATACATTATGTCAGAAGATTTGGACAACCCTGCAGTGGCCACAGGATTGGAGGAGGTCAGTTTACATCCCATTCCAAAGAAAGGCAGTGCCAAAAATTGTTCCAACTACCGCACGACCGCGCTGTTTTCGCATGCTAGCATGGTGATGTTGAATATCCTCTAAGGTAGGCTGCAGCAGTATGTGGATCAGGAGCTTCCGGACGTGCAAGCTGGGTTTTTCAAGGGCAGAGGAACTAGAGACCAAATTGCCAACCTTCGCTGGATCATGGAAAACGCAAGAGAGTTCCAGAAACTCATCTACTTCTGCTTTATTGATTATGCGAAAGCGTCTGACTGCGCAGACCACAGCAGATGGTGGCAAGCTCTCCAAGACATCGGAGTTCTAATTCACCTCATCTGCCTCCTCAGGAACCTGTATGAAGGACAAGAGGCCGCAGGCAGAACTGGGCATGGTCTTAATGATTGGTTTCCGATCGAGAAAGGAGTCAGGCGAGGCTGCATACTGTCGCCCTGCCTATTCAACCTATATGCAGAGTG
Source organism: Amblyomma maculatum (assembly GCA_023969395.1). NCBI lineage: Eukaryota > Metazoa > Arthropoda > Arachnida > Ixodida > Ixodidae > Amblyomma > Amblyomma maculatum. The sequence goes on along the minus strand of JAJIZL010019921.1, from coordinate 1,643,408 downwards.
CATCATGAGGAAGGCCGGTCTGGACGAGTCTTCAGCTGGAGTGAAGATTGCTGGAAAACGTATCAACAACCTTAGAGATGCGGATAATACCACTTTATGGCAGGAAGTGAAGTGGCACTCAAGAGACTTCTGATACGCGTACAAGAAGAGAGTGAGAAGATTGGGCTTAAACTGAACATTAAAAACACAAAGATCATGGCGTCTTGCCCTATCGGTCCTGGAGCATCAATGGGCAAGAAGTGGAAGTTGTGACAGATTTTCTGTTCTTGGGCTCCAAGATTACCTCGGAAGGAGACAGCAGCCATGAAATTAGGAGACGCCTGCTTCTGGGAAAAGAGAGAAATGGTTAGCCTTGACTGCCTAGTAAAGAGCGGAGACATTAGTCTGCCAACCAAGATCCGTATAACTCGTGCTCTGGTCTTTCCAGTTTAGTAGTATGGATGCGAGAGGTGGACTGTGAAAAAGGCTGACCGTCGAAGAATTGACGCGTTTGAATTGTGGTGCTGGCGAAGACTCTTGAGAGTTCCTTGGACTGCCAGAAGATCAAATCAGTCGCTATTGTCGACCAGAAACCCTGACTGCTCATTGCAGGGTCAAATTCTAAAGTTCAAGCTCAGCTACTTTGGTCATCTGATGAGAGGAGAGGAGTCGCTGGAGAAAGATTTGATGTTGGGAAACATTGAGGGTCGCCGGAGAAGGGGTAGGCAGCGAACGCGGTGGTTAGATGGCATCCTCGAGGCACTGCAGATGAAGTTATGTGATGTTAGGAAGATAGTGAGAGACCTGAAAGCGTGTCGTGACATGGTCCATAGGGTCACGAAGAGTCGGACACGACTGAACGACTGAACTGAACTGAACTGATGGTATGAGGCAGCCTGGTTGCAAGTTCATAATTTTCATGCTACTACCACGATCAACGACGGGTAGGTTAAAAACACCAGTGATATTATCCTCTCTTCTCGAAATGTTGTACGTTTGTAAGCACGTGAAAATGTCAGCGCATTGGGATTTCAAGAGAGGTTGCAATAAACGCAGCGTAAAAAGCTGCTGGCGGCTAACACTTGAATTTTCAATAGATTCCAACATGTTTGGCGTCAAGGACGACCAAGAAACGAATGTACTTTTTTGTAAGGATAGCTATGTCCCCGAGCCATGTCAATGAACCATTCCATACAATTGAATAGTAAAGAACAGTTCGGAACTTTATATAGTTATTAAATACATTTTCAGGATCAAATTAAAATCTGAGCTGGAGCAGAGCTTGAACAATCCTTAATTTACATTCTCTTCACTTCGCTACGAACTTTGACGCCGACTAAAGTTACTTTGCTACGTGGCGCAGTTGGCTGGTTGCCACGTCCCTTTTGTGCCTTCGTCATTTTTTTTTTCAGGAGAGGCATAATCAAAGCAAAACTCTATGTCTGACATTTATGCTTAGTTGCACCTGTATTTTGGAATAAAAAGTTGTCTTCTTCTAAGCCCTGCGTTTTTTTATGCTTTGGAGAAATATTAACAATACCAAAGCGTCTACATGGAAGGAAACTTTGGGCAAAGAAACACAATGTATGAGTGGTAAAGATAATATTCAGCGAATATAAAGGTTAGATGAAACCACATGGAGAATCGTTAATTTTAAATATGTGAGTTATGTATTTGAGAACGCTGTGACATCCCGGCAAATCATTCGTTTAAGCATTGCTATGCTGCATCGAAAAGCAAAATAAAAGTCGTACTAAGGACAGTTAGCTTTGTGTAAAAAATACTTTGTATGGCCTAAGGGCTCTCTAAGTTTTATGTTATTTCGCACCTCAATACTTCATTTTGAGTGTATTTTTGTTTCCATTTATATATATAAGATGAGGGAGGGGCGCACGAACGAAAACAAAGGAAATAAACCTGTGTTTTCGTTTGTGCGCCCCTCCCTCATCTTATACATATTTCTGGATCCTGGAAGACTTTTATGAAACATATATATATATATTGTCACGTAGCCGTTCAGGCCCGTAACCAGAAGGTTGGTTGTAATGGGGGGTTGACCTAATAAGCACAGAAGAGCAGGTGCAGAGAGCACTGAGTGACAGCAGGAGACTTCAGCTTCTTCTCGAACGCCACGGGGCCACTTCTTCGAGTCCGCGCACGAGACTCTCGATGAGCAGCCGCCTAGCGGCTGCTGTTGAACACGCTACATTACCCCCCTCTCTAAAAAAATAAATGTCAACTTGAATTCGAAAGCAGAGAGAAAAAAAATAAAGCAAGAAACATGCGTTAGGCGGTGCACTAATTTTCTCGCGAAAAGTACGGCTTCATGCACACGATATGGACAACCTCGGATTTCTGCTGGCGACGAGTAGAAGAAAAGCCGTCCGGAAGCACTTCGTACGTGACGTCGCTCAGCTGGCGGAGCACTTTGTATGGCCCAAAGTACTGCTTCAAAAGTTTTTCAGATAGTCCCCGACGTCGAATCGGAGTCCAGAGCCACACTCTGTCGCCCGGTGCGAAAGTCACTACACGGTGGCGGTGATCGTAACGCTGGGCGTCTCGGCCTTGCTGGTTCCGGATGCGTGCCCTCGCCAGCTGTCGCGCTTCTTCTGCGCGTTGAGTGAACTCCTCGGCGCCAACTTCGAGGTCACAGCCATCGTGGCGCAACATGGCTTCGAGCATTGTCGAACCTTCGCGGTCATACAATAAGGAGAACGGCGTCATTTGCGTTGTTGCCTGCTGCGCCGTGTTGTACGCAAACGTGACGTACGGGAGGACGTCATCCCAAGACCGATGTTCAACATCCGCGTACATGGACATCATGTCGGCGAGAGTTTTGTTCAGACATTCTGTCAAGCCATTAGTTTGTGGATGGTAGGCGGTTGACCTGCGATGGGTAGTGCCGCTTAGCTGCATGACAGATTCCAGTAGCTTGGTAGGGAAAGCAGTGCCTCGGTCCGTTATTATAACTGTCGGGGCGCCGTGCCTCAGGACTATGCGTTCGATGAAAAATTTCGCTGCCTCGATTGCCGTACCACGCTAGAGGGCCTTCGTTTCAGCGTAACGCGTGAGGTAATCTGTAGCGACAATTATCCACCTGTTACCGGAATCAGAGATTGGAAAAGGACTCAACAGATCCATGCCAACTTGTTCGAATGGGCATCTTGGCACTTGAACAGGATGCAGTAAACCGGCCGGTTTCACAGGCGGTGTTTTCCGTCGCTGGCAATTATGGCATGTTCTCACGTAATGTCGTACTGCAGCCGCAAGGCTTGGCCAGTAATAACTCTTCTTAATTCGGGCCAGAGTTCGAGCATACCCCAGGTGACCAGCGGTGGGCTCGTCATGACATGCCTGTAAGATTTCTTCGGAAAGAGAGACTCTGGTACGACGAGGAGGTAATCTCTTCCCGTCGGAGCGAAGTTGATCTTGTATAAAACATTGTTTCGCATGCAAAACGATGAATGCGTTCTGGCGAAGAGACGGGGAACTTCTGTAGAGCGCGCTTCCAGAAAATTGATAAGTGGTGCGAGAGTCGGGTCGTCACGTTGCTGCTGCGAAACAGTGAGCGCGTCGACGGCTGCGATAAGGGGGAAGTCTGGTTCTTCGTCTTCGCGTTAAAGGTCCAACACTCGGCATCGGCTCAACCACTAGGATCCCCTTTACCCCAGACACGTTATTTGTATGTATTAGGTCGCTGAAGTTGACATTAAATAAATAAAATTACAAGAGTTCAACGCTGCTGAACCAAATATTTAGCGAAAGCATTAGCTGCGGGTGGCCTAGCGTTCTTCTTCTCTTTTTCTTCTTCCTTAGTCCACATGCAAAGCCCTGCTTTAACCAAGCCGTATCTACGTGCCTTAGTGGTTTATAGGGGTAACGTGAATGCCACGGTCCTAGCAGGTTGATTCTCACATAACCGTTCTATGTGAAACGAGAGGCCCAAGTTGGCAGCTCCTGCCAACTGAGCCGCGGCTCCGACCGTGGCACGCCGACTGTTTGATTTGGGAGCCCATCTCTCGTTTTTGTGTCACGTGGGGTGTGACGTCACAGCTTCACTTGGGTAAGACGTGGCTACTGCCACGCTACGTCGACCACTTGAGTACTTAGCTCAGCTCTCGCCTTAGTGTCACGGGGGGTGTAACGTCAGGCGTCACGTGGATAAGACGTGGCTACCGCCGCCCTACGCTGAAGGCTCGAAACCTAGAGTAGTATTGCTTTCGCAAAAATAAATCGCCCTAGTATACTTCTTTGGGGCATGCTTGACTGATCAATCATCTGAGTGGTAACCCTAAAAATGACAAAAGTTGTGTACGATCGCTAAGATAACTTGTGATAAGTGCAAGTGCTGTATTACAGACACCATGTACGGATAACTTACGTCTGTGTCAAGTGATGCATCCTGTCAAATGCTTTGGAGAAATGTATAAAAATTTTAAGTGTTAATATATTTCGTTCTATATTTTTAATTATCAGTTTTTTTACTTCAATAGTTCCAACTCTGTTGATGATATTTGGAGAAAACCATATTACGTTTGGAGTTCACGAGTATCGAAAACTGGGCTAGTTGGATTGGATTCATCTTAAAGCAGCGCGAAACACAGGACAAAAGAGCAGGAGACGACACAAGCACTTTCGAACAACTGACTTTTTATTCATAGAAAGGTATAGTATATAGGAACCAAACATCGATAAAATCATGGCCAGACACGTGAAACCACCGCGATGCCCTTTAAGAATAGTACGCGTGCGCAAAGTGAGGATTGGACACGTCAGCACAACACACAAAACTATCTTTTGAAATATATCATTTCTATCAAAAAAGCTCCGTGTATTTTTATAATTGTTTTCTAAACCCTTTAAATAAAACGGAGAGAATAGAAACTGGCCTGTAGCTGCAGAGAATATTTCTAGGACCAATTTTTAAATCACGCTAACTTTCGCTTTTTACGCTGCTGTCAAGAAAAATATCCGACCATATCGAGAGATAAATGATCATAGTGCGCAGAACCTCCAGTACATGAAAAATGGGATTCAGTATTATACGGAATTCAACTTCACTGTTAATTTGTTTTGAAGATTTATACGCTGTGAATACGTCTTCATCACAAGAAGTGAGGTAAATACTATCAACACTTGATCTCAGAGTGTCATCAATTGCAGTAGGATCATGCGCACTGTCCATAAGTGTAACAAACAAGTTGTTAAAGTTATCAGCAAGATCCTCTGCAGCATTCATGACACTTTCAATTGACATTTCGAGTGTCTCTCGTGATGTGCCGTTTAAAAGCTTGTTCAGCCTAGACCATAATTTTGCTTGAATACGGATCCTGTTGAACATGGTAATTTAAAAACTCTTGCCTCCCTGAGAATGAATTTTTTATTACGTCGTGCTTTGAGAACAGTAACATCGGCACAGTTTCGAGTCCTCAAAATGTTTTATAAAAGCTGAATTTTAAAATTTATTATTTTCAGTATTTCCGGAGTGACCCACATTTTCACCACTTCTTAGGTATTTTGACGGATTTATATGAAATATTTTGTTGATAAATGGATGTGAATATGTGCTAAAACAGTTATATGCTTCATCGGTACACAGGTGCGCATAAACTGGCTCTCAGTTTCTAGCCAATATTTGTGCAAGAAATGAATCCAGTCGCTATGCGGGAATGCGCAGGACAAAGTGATGTCTTTATTTGCTATATTTTCAGCTCTCAAATTCAGACTGCAAGTCACGTAATCCGCAAGGTGACCACTTAGCGGTGTATTTATCACTCCTGAAGATAAAGCTTCGGCCGAGACATTAGTGATGATTAGGTCCAGGACTGACAGAGGAGAGGAGGTAGCACGTGTGTGAACAGTAATGAAGTAGAGAAGCATATGTTATTCAGTAATAACCAGAAATTATTTAATGATGCATATCAATATTAAGGCATCCGCCAAAATATAAGCGGTAACTGTTTGTGTTCATATACAGAAAAAAGCTTTTACACATAATGAAAAATGGTTTGGTTTGGTTTGGCTTTTTGAGGTATTTTTATTATTTATTTATTTATTTATTTATTTATTTATTTATTTATTTATTTAT
>JAJIZL010019921.1:1546260-1637331 GCA_023969395.1 Amblyomma maculatum | reverse complement strand
TATTTATTTATTTATTTATTTATTTATTTATTTATTTATTTATTTATACTGTAAGCCTTTTGACAGGCTCATACCGTAGTGGGTAAAAAAGTCACAATTTCACAGACAATTTACATTACATCCTAGAAGACAAAAAAAAAAACAACAACAAAGGAATGACAAGGAACATTGAACAACAATGAACATTTTCGTACCGACAATGTATGCGCATGAAATACACTCAAAGCACTCCGTGATTTGCTAGTGCAATCCGCATAAATTCATCTGCTCACATTGTTGCAGTTTGCTGGGCAAAAAATATTTCCACCTTGGTGATGAATTAATCTGCAGATGTGGAGGAGACAATGTCGAGTGGCAGATTATTCCAGACTTCTATGATGGACTGAAAGAAGGAATGTTTAAACGTGTTACAGCGGGTGATAAATGGCCTGATCGTCCTGTCATGGTTTGTTCTGGCTGAATGTTTGTATGGTTGTTTTAAGTATTCTTGTTTGTTGAATTAATACAGTCATGATAGAGAAGGTAAAAAAATTTAAAGAAGGAATGCGTAGCCGGCTGTTCAAAGTTTGGACGTCTGCTCTGTTACGCAGCACGGTTGCTGAGGGTTACGGAGTAATTTCGACCGCATGGGGATCTTTGACGTGCATACTGACGTCGCACAGCACACGGACGCCTAGCTTTTCACCTCCGTCGAAAAGGTGCAGCCTAATCAATAAATTATTCAAGTGCTACCGTTTAGTGGACGATATACGAAAGGAAAAAAAACCGTTCACTACATATACATAACACGTCATAATGTGTGATAAGATGTATAGCATTCTTATGCACCCGAATAGGTTCTGTCGGCTGCATCAAATGAGGAATCAAAGTTATTGTGTTAGAGTTTTCAGCATGGAGAGTGCTCTTTAGAATAAAGAATGAATATAGGTAATATTGAAACAGTAGCTACCCAGTCGGAAAAAACTACAAAACATTTTCTGTTCTTACGACAGCATTTCTGTGCGGGTTTTGACGGGAAACCTGTTGTGACAACAGGACGTTCTGTAGTAGCATCAGAACTTTCTGTAGTTACAACAGTTAAGTGCTACAGCACTACAAACAACAGATATATACTACAGAAAAACTACAGAACTTTAGAGACGTACTGCAGAACTATAGAAAAATCTGACGTTTACGACAGAACTACACAATATTTGGTCGTATTTTTGTCCCGGTTCTGTAGTTTTTTCGACTGGGTATAATTACTTAAACTACATTTTAGGCAGGGCGGCTCTAACTAAAGCCCAAACAGATTTTTCACAATCACTAATCTTATTGTTTTCACCTGAATTCGGTGAATTTTGGACGCGTGGTACACTTTACTAACGGTAACAATTAAAAACACAAAAGAATAGCATTGCGAGAAAAATGCTGTTATGACTGCTCAGTACAGAAACTTTATTCTTTTGCCGTAACTTGAACTAACATTCCCCATTGATCGATGCGCTGCAGCCGAAACTTCATAAACAAGAAAGTAGCCTCATATTGTATATAAATACCTGCACTTAAACTAGCTCTATACAGTCGACTGTCTCTCTGCTCTTCAGTAGGTACGTACATACATTCTGCTCGGGATGAAATGGTTTTTTTTTACACTTATCTAGTTACTTTTAGGGTTATTCATATACCCATTAGTAGCGGCCTAGGAGGCCGCTTTCTCAATGGCGGCGACAAGCGAGACCCCTATGTGCTGTGCGATGACGTGCACATACAATCCCAGATGGTCGAAATTTCCGGGCCCCTACACTATTGCGTGTCTTATAACTAGAGTTAGTTTGGGACGTTAAACGTCCCAATACAAATCACGTACCCATAAGAGACCATAATGCCTAATTAATGGATTGCTTAATTATTGGTTAATACACTTAAATGCATCTTCCAAGAATTTTAAAATAATTGCTTTATTTGTTCAAATGCCGCACACCCCTAGAATTTATAATATTGTTAAAGAAAAGTACACAGCGGTAAACGCTAGTTCATTGTTAGGCGCACACCCCACACCACACACCAAAGAACGAACCCAGCTCAGCCTGAGCGTCGTCTTCTTCACTACACCACACCAGCACGTCGTCGTCGCCTCGATACTTCGCTTCGGAACAGTATTTGCCGCGCCGCAGAAGCACCGCCCCGGTGCGTCCTACACAGCAGAACTTGAATGATATTGTTGCACACGGTCGACATGCACGAGTTCTGAATGAGGGGTTGTGGAAGGATGCCTGGGCTGTAGAGGGGCGATCTCATAGATCACGTCGGTGACTTGGCGCAAGCCACAGTAAGGGCCCACGTAACGAAGCAGAAGTTTCTCGCACATACCCCCACGGTGGTCTGGGAAAAGAAGTACGAGAGAACCAGGAGGGTAGTGAACGTCACGGTGCTGAAGGTGACAACGACGCTTTTGAGAGCGCTTAGACGCTCCAAGCCACTCGCGAGCAAAGTGGCGGGCGATGGCATCCGAAGCGTGGCTGCAGGAAGAGTCGTCAAGAGGCAGCAAGGTGTCGAAGGGGAGTAAAGGGTCACGGCCGAAGATTAGATAAAAGGGAGATTATCCGGCGGTATTATGGCGTGATGATTTAAAGGCGACCGTGACGAAAGGTAAGGATACGTCCCAGTCACGATGGTGATAGGACACATACATAGACAGCATGTCGGTCAGTGCGCGATTAAGGCGCTCAGTAAGACCGTTCGTTTGCGGATGGTAGGCCGTGGTGAATTTGTGACGAGTAGCGCATGAGCGGAGAACGTCGTGAACCACTTGAGAGAGGAAACAGCGGCCCCGATCTGTGAGCAGTTGACGTGGAGCGCCATGAATCAAGATGACGTCATGCAGAAGAAAGTCGGCAACGTCGGAGGTGCAGCTGGTGGGGATAGCCCTGGTTACAGCATATCGGGAGGTATAATAAGTCACCACAGCAATCCATTTGTTTCCAGAAGTCGATGTCGGAAAAGGCCCAAGGAGATCGAGGCCCACACAACTCAGTCGGCACTGGGATTGGTTGCAGGGGCCCACTAGGTTGAAGCGAAGGTGTGTTACGGCGCTGACACAGCTCACAAGCGGCGACGTAGCGACGAACAGAGCGGTAGAGACCAGACCAAAAAAATCTGCGTCGCACACTGTCATACGTGCATGATACTCCCAAGTGTCCTGCTGTAGGGACGTCGTGGAGGTGTGCGAGGACTCTAGAACGCAGATGAGCCGGAACGACCAGTAAAAGGTCCGCGCCATCTGGACGCATTTTGCGTCTGTATAATGTCTCGTTATGGAGCACGAACATGCTGGCGGAAGAATCGAGGTTTTTGCACAGATGGTCAATAATTCGTTGCATCCCCCCTTAAAACAGCCGTACGGCTAAATGTAGCCGAGTTCACCGAGGTGTATACCGACTGGGGCGGCTAGACACTGCTTAACGTTTGCACAATTTAAAGAAAAGCGCCAATTTATTAAAGTTGCAGACAGCTCGCAGCCACAGGTGCCTTACTGGGATGCAGGACCGACAACCACCGTAGATGACCTTGCACCCATGGGCGCATGTATGGTGACCGCAGCAAGCACAGTCCCACTCCTTTACCGTCAATCGGCCGGAGCAGCTTGTTGAGGCGCGAGGCCGGTGGACAGCACTGCGTCGTCCACTTGCGTAGCTTGCAGTAGGCCTTCCGTCAGCTGGTCGACTACTCGATCTTGGCTTGCTTTTTTCCCTTATGTTGCCGACGCAGCCGAGGGTGAGCGCCGCGGGGTGCCAAGCTGCTCCCTCTGGTAAAGGGGTGACCGCGGGTCTCGAGTGGCGCCATGGCGGTGCAGCACTCGCTGTGGTAGACGCAGGCACCCGTTCCCGACTTCAGCTCACCCGCTCCGAGGCCGACCGCAAACCGTTTTTCTTCGTGGCCTGGTTGATGGTGACATATGGCTCAGGATCCAGGAATACGGCCATCCTCCGAAGGGCTTGGCCCTCCCCTCAATTCCACGACGGCCATCGTGGCCTCCGCTGGCTGCCCTCCCGCCTGGTTGCGAGGCTGCCTTTCCGCTATTTACTTTTTTTTGCACTTTGCTTCTTTTCAAATCTACACTACACGGTATTTTCCAAAGAAAAAGTGTGTGCTTGCACTGGAAGCAAAATGCACTGAATATCTACAAACCGTCCATTCATATTCAGCAAAAGAAATTACCTCCTGCGTGTTGGTCAGAGTTACGTCTGCGGTGGGTGCAAGTTGAGACGAGGCTCGATGCTCGACATGTTAAGCCTGGTTCTCGCTTGAGCTGCCTTCTCGTGGGGGAGAGAGTCCTTTTGGGGCCATGCAGCGGGGCTCCGATTGCGGTACACTTTGTGTAAAGCTTAACTCCGTGATCTTCGCTTGCAGCTCTGTCGGGTGATGGCATGTGCCCGACGCACCAACCGTGGCTCTCTTCCGAACTTATAGAGTAAGCTCTACCCGCTCGTCAACGTCACCATGCTCATCGCTATTCAGTGAAATGACAACTTCAAGCAAGTCCTAGGGCCGCTCGCATGCTCAGCGATGCACACGTTGGGCGACATTGCTCGTCTCAGCCTGGCACGACAAACCTCGAAGGACTCATGTGTATTCTTCTCGTAGGGAAAACGGTTGCACAAGGTGCTATGGATCCACCACGCTCACAGCAATACAAGCTTCGTTTGAGCGCTCTCAAAGGTAGCAATACCAGCGTGCTGATATGTAAGCCGCGGCCACGCCGCTCGACTCCCAGAGCCTGTCGAACACGGGTCGACAAAGCAAGAAATTACAATGATCGCACCACAGTTCTTTCTCAAGCTCGCCTCGGCTGACTAGGCTCCCCACTGTACTGATGCAATTAAATGGTTATCACTTGCACTCAGGGAAGCCGGATAGTTCGCTTCTTCTCTGAAGCTGAATGCTGCGAGCTATCGCTGCGAAATTCATAGAGCGCATACGGAGAAATGATAGTAATGTTACTTCTCATGCGAATAACATGCACGCGAAAATATGCATATGCTACAACGCTGTCAGTCCTCGCGTAGAGCACGTCGAAGTCACAACACTACGAGAGAACGCCCATCACACCAGCTTCCACATGTCACCCTGCTGCAGAGCGGCGGAGTCGTGAGCTCTGGCTTTTGCTGAAATTTGCAAGATCACAGCGGCCAGCGTCAGCTCCCGAGATCTCGCAATAATAGCAGTTGAGGTGGTTTCACCTTGTTTCCGCTATGCATCCCCACTACAGTATTCTAAGAGGCTGACACTCAGTTCTGACTGCCATGACTAGTCTGTGTGTCAATAGTAGGATAAATACGAACACTAGATTTCTCACACCTCTAGCCCTATATTGGGCGCCAAAAATATGGGACAATGCGCCAGGGGGACTAGGAGCTACAGCTGCCGTCTAGCCCCTGCGTGTCAGCATAACAGGGCTGTGCCCCGACCCGCAGTGCGAGAAGTCGCCACTGTGACGGGTTCCGGCTAGAGGGACAAACGCGAGTTGTGTACTCGAACAAGCTTTAATCTTTCCAAGCAAATATGCGCGGCAAATCATCATCATCATCAGCCTGATTATACCCACTGCAGGGCGAAGGCCTCTCGCATATTTCTCCACTTAATCCGGTTCTCTGCTAGCTGCATCCACTTGACCCCTGCAAACTTCTTAATCTCATCCGCCCACCTAACTTTCTGCAGCCCCCTGCTACGCTTTCCTTCCCTTGGAATCCAGTTTATTACCCTCAGCGACCATCGGTTATCCTCTCTTTGCACTACATGTCCTGCCAATGTCCATTTCTTCTTAATTTCAACGAGAATGTCGGTAACTGAGTTATTTCTCTGACCCACTCTGCACGCTTTCTATCTCTTAATGTTACCCCTACCATTTTTCGTTCTATAACCCTCTGGGTTGTCCACAACTTAAGTAGAACTCTATTGGTTAGCCTCCACGTTTCAGCCCCATAGGTGAGTACAGGCAAGATGCAGCTGTGGTATACTTTCCACTTGAGCGATACCGGTAAGCTGCTAGTCATAATCTGCGAGTGCTTGCCAAATGCGCCCCATCCCAATCTTATTCGTCTTGTTATTTCCTTTTCATGGTCCGGATCTGCGGTTACTACCTGTCCTAAGTAGATATATTCGCCTAGTACTTCCAGTATTTCGCTACCTAATGTAAACTGCTCTTCCTTCCTGAGGCTGTTGAACATTACCTTAGTCTTCTGCATATTGATTTTCAAGCCTACCGTTCTACTTTTCCTGTCTAGGTCATCAATCATTATTTGCAGTTACATCCCCCGAGTTGCTTAGCAAGGCAATGTCTTCAGCAAATCGCAGATTAATGAGGTATTCTCCATCTACCCTTATCCCTAACTTCTCCCATTCCAAGTCTCTGAATACTTCCTCTAAACAAGCTTTGAATAGTACTGGGGAGATTGTGTCTCCTTGCCTAACACCTTTCTTTATGGGAATTTTGTTACTTTCTTTATGCAGAACTATGAGTTCTGTGCAGCCACTATATATATCTTCCAGCACTTTCACGTACGGCTCGTCTACCCCCTGATTTCGCAATGCCTGCATCACCGCCGAGGTTTGAACTGAGTCAAATGCTTTTTCGTAATCAATGAATGCTATGCATATGAGCTGGTTATATTCCGAGCATTTTTCTATCACCTGATTGATGGTATGGATATTATCTATAGTGGAGTACCGTTTCCGAAATCCTGCTTGATCCTTTGCTTGATTGCAGTTTAAGGTTGTCCTGATTCTATTAGCGGTTACTTAGTAAATACCTTATACGTAACAGACAGTAAGCTGATTGGTCTGTTATTTTTAAGGTCCTTAGAGTCTCCTTTCTTGTGAATGAGGAAAATGTTTGCATTTTTCCATGGTTCGGTACCGTCGATCACACCAGGGACTGCGTATACAGGGTGGCCAGTTTTTCTAGCATGATATCCCCCTCGTCCTTCAGCAAATCTGTAGTTATCTGATCCTCTTCAGCTGATTTATCCCTTTTCATAGTTTCTAGTGCTTTCTTGACCTCGTCCTTCGTCACTGGTGGAACGTCTGACTGTTTTTCTCTACCGCCAATCTCATTACGGTCCTGACTACTTTGGCTACTGTAGAGATCTCTATAGAACTCCTCGGCTACTTTGACTATCTTGTCCATATTAGTGATGACGTTGCCCGCCTTGTCCCTTATCGCATACATCTGGGTTTTGCCTATGCCCAATTTCTTCTTTACCTCTTTAAGGCTTCCCCCGTTCTTTACAGCATGCTCAATTTTCTTCATGGTATACTTCCTTATATCGGCCACCTTGCGCTTATTGATTAGCTTTGATATCTCGGCCAATTCGATCTGGTCTGTTGGATCGGAAGCTTTCATACTCTGGCGTTTCTTAATCAAATCTTTCGTCTCCTTAGACAGCTTACCGGTATCCTTTCTAACTATCCTGCCGCCTACTTCTACCGCGCACTCAGTAATGATATCTGTGAAATTATTGTTCCTTGCCTCTAGGGTAATGTCGCCATCCTCATTTAGAGCTGAATACCTATTCTGTAGCGAGATGCTGAACTCTTCTGCCCTCCCCCTCACCGCTAATTCGTTGATGGGTTTCTTTGTTACTAATCTGTTGCGTTCCTTCTTCAGATTTATGCTAGTTCGGGACCTCACCATCCTGTGGTCACTGCATCGCACTTTCCCGATTGCCTATACATCTTGCATAATGGCAGGGGTTGAAAACAGTATGAAGTCAATTAGATTTTTAGTCTTCCGTTTGTTGAAGAAGGTATTCAAGATTCGTAAGTTATTGCGCTCTGCAAACTCAACTAGTAACTCTCCCTTGCTATTCCTAGAACCAATGCCATAGTCACCTACTGCCTTGTCTCCTGCCTGTTTTTCCCCTACCTTGGCATTGAAGACGCCCATTGGTACAGTATACTACGTCTTTACTTCTCGCATTGCCGATTCTACATCTTCATAGAAGCTTTCAACTGCCTGCTCATCATAACTACATATGGGTGCATAGGCCTGTACAACCTTCAGTTTATACCGCTTATTAAGCCTAATTACGATGCCAGCAACCCTCTCATTACTACTATAGAATTCATCTATATTACCCACTATATACTTATTGACAAGGAACCCTACTCCTAGTTGTCGCCTCTCTGGTAAACCTCGATAACACAGTACATGCCCATCCTTCAGTACAGTATATGCCTCATTCGGCCTCCTAAGCTCACGAAGCCCTATGACATCCCATTTCATGCCCTCTAGTTCCTCTAACAGCACTGCTAAACTAGCTTCACTAGCTAGGGTTCTAGCATTAAACGTTGCCAGGGTTTCCAATGGCGGCCTCTCCAACGGAGCCAGGCATTCTTAGCACCCCCTGCTGCGTCACCGGTCTGACCGCCGCTGTGGTCAGTTGTTCCGCAGCCGCTGGTAACTGAGGGCCGGGGTTTTATGGAGCTTATTATAGGAGGCGCGGCAAATCAACAGTACTCAAATACAAATGCCGTAACGAGCGAAGATCCCGCTCGCGTACGCGTAGTGAACTTGCGGCACGTTCGCTCTCTACGACGGTTTTATATGAGTACTCTGTTGGCGTGTAGTCGAGCACAACAAATTTTGTTATAGTACCTAACTTTGTGCTTGTCCTCTCTGACCCGAAATAACCACTGTGGCGACTTCCCACACCATGGGTTGGAGGTCACAGCTCTGTCGGGGCTGGCATGCCATGTCTAGAAGGTGACTGTACTGTCTAGCTCACCTTGGCGCCTTGATTTATGGAGGAGAAAGCACAGTGGCCACCCTCACTGCCTCCTTCCCTACGACACCGATGCTGCCGCGGGTTTCGCTCTTTCCTCCCGGCGTACCTGGAGACCTCCTTTCTTCGTTCCCAGTCGAAAATCGCGCTGTCGCAACTCTCTCGGAGCTTTCTAGGCAATTGAGCACGCAGGTGTCCGGATCATGATTCACGTTTTGCTCGAGCTCCCTCGATTGATTTGTTTTCTGGCGGAAAGAAATAAAAACCCACTAAAAGGGGAGGCTCATGGAGATGAGAGGAGTGTTTTGCCTGCTTGGCGTGGCTTCGCGCTCGCGGCCCGTTGCGGTAGGTGCGTATGTTGACCGGGCGACTCAGTGACAGCGGTGGCCTCCTTGGTGGAAACCCCGAACCGCGCCCGTGCGCTCTCAACCTAGCAGGGAGAAGAGGTTCACCCGCTGCACAATAGATTACAAGGTTTTGATATTGTGAGTCTACAAAAAATTCTGTCGAAACCATAGTGACCCCTCTGTGTCAGGACCGAGACATACAATTCCTGCTTCTCAATTGCAGAAGGCATTCATTAGTAGACGCTCATTATATGACTCGTTGCTACGAAGTACCTGAAACACCGTGGAGAAAGGATATGCCTGTGTTATACGAATGTTCTTCGCAGCCGCGTATTTTAGCATCTTTACTCGAATTTGTGCGATCAAGATATATTCGAGTGAACGGTGACAGAACAATTTTTGAACAACGCCGCGTCATCGACGACAAAGTGAGTGACATGCTCGAGCGCGGAGTGATCCAGCCTTCTCAGTGTCTGTGGGCCTCACCCGTCATGCTGGTAAAGAAAAAGGATGGCTCCATTCGGTTCTGCGTCAACTACCGTCGGCTCAACAAGATTACTCCGAAGGAAGTTTATCACCTCACAAATATAGACGACGCCCTTGAATGTTTACCTGAAGCTGAATACTTTTCTGAGCTGGACCTCCGCTCTGGCTATTGGCAGGTGCCAATCGCTGAAGGCGACCGCCAGAAAACTGCATTCATAACGCCAGACGGTCCATCTGAATTTATTGTCGTTCCTTTGGGTTTGCGCAACGCTCCAGCGACATTTGAGCGCATGATGGACAACATCCTCCACGGGCTGAAATGGCAGATATGTCTCTGCTACCTGGATGATCTTGTCGTCTTCTCGAAGGACTTTACATCTTATCTTCTTCGGCTCGAGAGTTCGTGGATGTCTGAGTGACGCAGGCTCGCAGCTAAACTTGAAGAAGTGAAGGTTTGTTGCTTGACAGCTGGTGATACTCGGCCACGTCTTGTCCAAGAACGGAGTCCTGCCGGATCCTGCCAAACATTGTGCAGTGGCGGAATGTCCCAGGCCCACCTCACTGAAAGAACTGCCCAGCTTTATAGGGCTTTGCTCGTATTTCCGCCGCTTAGTCAAAACAGTTTGCGGAAATTATTGCCCCCTTTACCCAGCTTCTTGCGAGAAGCCCCGACTTGTTCGCGTGGTCACTTGAATGGGATGCAGCTTTTACTACGCTCCGCCGACTTCTGACATCTCCACCAATACTACGTCCTTTCGACCCGTGCGATCCTACCAACCTCCATACAGATGCCAGCAGCATCGGCATCGGTGCTGTTTTCGCTAAGCGCAAACCTGGTTTCCTTGAGTACGTCGTAGCTTGCGCCAATCGTGCTCTGACCAAAGCAGAGACCAACTATACAGTAACAGAAAAAGAATGTCTGGCAATTGTTTGCGCCATCACTAAATTTCGTCCTTACTTATATGGTCGGCCATTCGATGTCATCACCGATCACCATGATCTGTGCTGGCTGTCGTCCTTCAAAGATCCTTCCAGCCGCCTCGTCCGTTGGGCTCTCCGTTTACAAGACTATGCCCTTTGTGTTCTTTATCGCTCTGGTAGAAAGCACTCTGAAGCAGACGCCCTTTCACGCTTCGCTGTGACCTCTGACTCTGAATCACATGCTGTCGCCGGCCTCACGCCTTTTTGCGTTGAAACAATGGATATAGCATCTGAGCAGGTCAAAGATCGTCGAATTGTTTCACTCATGAACGTTCTGGCCAACCAATCACAGTGCCACTCTTCTCGAGCTCTCCGGCGTCAAGCCCGCCACTTCAATATTCGTGACAACCTTCTTTACTGCAGAGACTACCTCCCTGATGGCCGAAAATGGCTGCTTATTATTCCCCGACATCTTTGATCAATCATTTGCGCGAGCTTTCACGAAGACCCACAGTGTGCCCATGCTGGATGTGTATATGTTTTCCATGTTGGAAAACATATACAGGCCTACGTCATCGCTACTACTGGCAGGGCATGTATCGTTTTGTTCACCAGTACGTCCGCTCTTGTATTAACTGCCAGCGTCGTAAGAACCCACCACTCCCTTCCAGCTCCCCTGCAGCCTCTACCATGTCCATTTCGGCCATTTGCACGTGTTGGAATAGACCTTTATGGGCCTGTTCCCTGCTCTTCCACCGGCAAATGGTGAATCATTGTTACCATATACTGATACCTGATATGCTGAAACTGCTGCTTTACGTGCTGCTTCACCAGCTGCACCTGCTCGTGACGTAGCCGGTTTCATCCTTGAATCCTGCGTCACGGTGCACCACAGGAATTACGCTTAAGAAAAACTTACCATACTATTTTTCTTATTTCACCAAGAACCTACGTCACCAGTCACTGGCAAGCAAATAACAAGCATTTTCATTCATATTTTGACAAAGTGTATTGAGAGATTTTGAAAGCAACCTTTTTTGAAATCGTTCTTACTTCCCTACATGTTGAAGCCACACATATGAAAGAATTTTCGATATCGCATAGGTGCTGAAGACCGTATTTAGAAAACCTGACCAACTGTAAACAACCCGCTCACAGAAGCAGCCGACCAACACCGCCTTTACACAGAAGGTGTTTTCGCCTACGCCGACGCCGGTAGTGGCCGTGGATACCATTTGCAATAACGTCAATTGGATTGTGCGGTTGCCTTTGTTTTTTTTCTCCGCGGCAATAGAAAACTTGTCTATCAATATAAGGCTGGCTGGGCTGTATGATTTCAGCTACGGTATTAGTAGGCGCATTCAGCACATGCGACAAATGGCCATAGTACACCAGACTCTAACACATTTGGCCTAACAACCCAGTGATTCTGTGCATTGTGTGCATATCTCCGCCTGAACAATCCCGGTCTATTTTAGAATGTTTTGGAAATCTCGCTGTATTCATTGTTACAATCTTTTTTTAGCTCTGGAGACAGTACACATACGAAGCGCAATGAGACAGAAAACACCAATAAGTGTGGTTAGCTTTGTCTCAGCAGATTATGCATGTGAAGCCCCTATTGAACTCTCTTTTATCTGCAGTTTGCTCTACTTAGCTTGGCCTCTGCCAGTCTGCCGATGTTTAATTTAATATTTAAAGGGTTACTTGAATGTTTATCCGGATGAAAGCGGTCTAATGAAGGTCTCTATTACAACATTATCAGTGGGGTAAAGGGTATTAAAAGGACATTATATGGCCATTGTGAGAGGGTCCGGTTTTTTCTTGTAGAAGCCTGTGGCCGCGTTGACGCAGCTATCTAATTCAGTAGCAAGAAAAGTTGAGTTCTCTGCCAGGTCCTTGGTTCTAGCATACTGGCGGCGCGCATTTAACACATAAGCATTACTGCTCGTCCTTCAGGATCTGGCCAGTTTCTATCAGGCGTCCCCAACCTAGTAATTCAAGCAATTACAGTCTATTATCAATATGCATAAAGCACATGTGCGAGATAGTTATTTCCTCCAGCATCGTATATCTTCCTTATTTAAAGAAATGACACAGACTTTTCAGAGCTGCCTTCGTTCACAGCTTCTTCCTAATCGGTCATGGAATGTGGTCTTGTGGCGTCGACCGTGCCACCAAACAGTCGCATATAATTTATATTCAGTAAGCCAAATACATTTTAGGATAGGCGCACTATTACACCATCGAAAGGATAACGTTGACAGTTCTCAAAGGGAGCCTCATGAGTCTCAATGCTTTTTACTTGCCACCTACCCCCTATCAGAAACATGATTGTAATGTTTTAAGATGGCGAAGGTGCAAACTACCAATGACGAGGCGGCTTCAGTATTTGTGAACCCAGGGGGTTACAAACACCTTCCGATAAAAGGGCAGCGAGAAGCTTACTCGCGATTTTCTAGGCTGAGACGACTTCAACAGGCAACGCTGTCAACGCCGTCAGCTGAGCCGAATGCGAATACGTAGCAGATAGTTAAATGTTTTACTTGATCGTACTAACAATTCTCTTTTAAATACCGCCCCCACTGCATTTCTCATTCAGGCTGAGGCTGAACACTTCCGCGCGACACTGCTTTAGATCACTGCACCACTTGAGTAGTCGAATTCTTTACATAGCATGCTGCGAGTTGACATAGCTGAGTAGCAGGGAACATATTGTTCACGTACTCTTACAAAATTGCACTATGCCCTTTATGAGACCACCTCAGAGCTAAAAGATCAGAAAGCAGCCAACATGTAACAACCCCGAAAGGGGCTTGAAGGGAAGGTGAAACGGTTCTGAAGTTGCAAAAAATTTAGTGGTTGCAACGAATGGGTTTTCTTAATAATGTGTTATTTTTTCTGTATTCTGTCGATACGAAAAACAGAAATCGCTTGTAAAAAAATGCACCGCCGTCACGCCCTCGTCGGTGCCGAGAGCGACGGGGCCGGGATGCAGAAACGTGTGAACATGCGGAAGTGACGTCAGTCGTGGAAGCAATTTAGATGCTTGCTACGCTCCATCCCGCGCTTTAGTGATGACCGGTTAAGCGCCATCTGCTGCCGATGTCCTTTGTATTCGCCATGTCGGTTGCTCTGTGCTGAAGGTTCCGTGTGTTCAAAGATGCCGCGAGGTAAACCAGCAGGTAGGCAGCAGTTGAGGTGTAACGCACCACCCGCTTGACAACCTTCCGTCTATCGAGCCTGTTTTCCTGAGTTGTAAAATAAATGTCGATTGATGTTCGAAATAACAACTTGAGGGGCAAGTCGGGGCTGCATAGTACCCAGACATGCGGCGGAACACACATGTCTTTCTATTCACGTGTTTGCGCACGTTGCGTCGCATTTCTGGGTACTACGTTCGACAATTGTTTTCCTAGTATGATTGGAAAACAAACATTCTGTTTGATTGCGTAAAGCGACTAAGGATGTCAGCACTGCTTTTCGTTGTGCGAACATTGGTGGTCCTGTCGACATGGTGCTTCATAATTTCTCAGAGAATAAGAAACTTGCAGCGCGGTGAGTCTCTGTCATAGAAAGGAAAAATCTATGCTTTGAAATCTGCCGTGCTTTCTACTCATGGTTTGCGTGCCGATGAGCATCATCGATTTCTGACAGCGATTGTGGCCCCTTGGGTTTACAATTAAATCAACGCAATTGAAGTTCGGTGCCATTCTGTCAATGTCCGCGCGCCTATTCAGGTTAATGCCATTCTTGTACGGCTGGTTTTACTATCTTTACGTTTAATCCAAGACACCGAACTTAAAACGCGATTCGCGGCTCACTGTTATGACATAGCTCCCTGCCTTTTTCCGCTACATCAACAGTTACCAGTTAGGTTGAGCAAACCATATGAATTAGTAGTATAACAAAGCTGAATTTGTAATATTAATTCATAAAGCACCTGTCGGTTCGCGCGGCATTATTGCGCTCAAGCTTCATCCGAAGGTAGCACTGCATCCACGTGCGCGCCTCCCGAAAGATGTCTGTGGGTCGCGTGCGCTAGCGTCAGAAAAGCATTATGTAATTTAGAGTTTTCTCAAATAATAAGCAACTGTATAACAAAATGTGCAAAGTAGCCCTTAATGATTGTCGATGACTCGTACCCAGATGCTGGTAGAAGTGATAACTGCGATACAAGCATGTTTCACAGCTATGTAGCAGCACTCGCCGGTGCGTCGCAGCTCATTTGATCTTACCTCCTCTCTTGAGGCGCCTCCGTATAATGATATCTTAATTTCATGGTCGGAAAAGGGGGCTGGCAGCAAAGCAGGTCTACTAGTAGGCCGTATAGTACAGCGCTGCGTAATTAAAAAGGGTCCTCTGTCGCGGCATCGAAGCGAAACATAGAGCCTAGCGCTGACCTGGGAGTAGTACCCGGCCAGAACGCCTATTTGCCGCGTTCACTGCCGGAACCGTCGCACGGAGCTCAAAGCATCCGGGCTTCAGGTTTTGCGACTTGCGATTTCATACTGCGACTTGGACTGGAACCTTTTAGGCGTTGCGCTGGACAGCCCGTGCAAACTAAGGTGTGAAGGCTGGATGAGCTTCAGCTGCTGGTACTGCGTGAATTTTCCGGTGCGCCGGTAGGCAATGCCCAAAGGCAGAGAGAAAGTCAGTTTCGAGGTATACAGGTTGGCCATAGTTTGGTCATTCTCCACTTAAATTTCGAGGTCACCACTCAACATTTTAAAATAGATAGCAAGGCGTTGCAGGTGGTAGGCGAATATGTCTACTTAGGAGAGGTAGTGACAGCCAATTCTGAGCACGAAAGGCAAATAACTTGGAGAATGAGGTTGGCGTGGAGCGCATTTGGAAAGTACTCAAGGATTACTACTAGCACCTTACCGGTATCACTCCAGGGGAAATTGCATAACGCTTGCATCCTTCCGGTACTGACCAACGGGGCTGAAACTTGATATTAACGGGTAGGGTTCTACCTACGTTGAGGACAAGGCAGAGCGCGATGGAAAGGGAAATGGTAGGTGTAACGTTAAGAGATAGGAAGGTACAGAGTGGGTCAGAGAAATAACTTAAGTTACTGACATTCGTGTCCAAATTTCATTTCATTTCATTTATTAACCTTAAAGGCCCCTTTCGGGGTATTACATAAGGGAAATGGGCATTACATTAAGAAGAAATGGGCATAGGAAGGGCATGCAGTTCGAAGAGAGGATAACCGATGGTCTCTAACCAACTTAATTCCAAGAGAAGGTAAGAGTAGCAGGGGCGGCAGAAAATTAGGCGGGTGGACGAGATTAACAAATTCGCAGGCGTCAATTTGATGCAGCTGGTACAAGATCAGGACCGGGTTAATTGGAGAAAAATGTGAGAGGCCTTCGCCCTACAGTGGGTATAGTCAGGCTGATGATGATGTTAATGATGACTGAGTTCATACAATCTCGGTTCAGTTAAGACGCCGAAAAATTTTGGTGTCCAGGGTGGAGCACACATCGGGCGAGGCAAACCTAAGTTTGGGGGACAACATTCAGATTGTCAGAAACAAATCAGGTTAAACACTAATTTTGTTCAAATTCAGAAAAAAAATTTAGGAACATAAGGTAGCCAAATATTGGGGGCTCATACACATTTAGTCCCCACTGAATGGACAATACCGAATTATGTGAGATATTATTTCGATAAATTTGGACTAGGCTAATGTTTGGACACATGAGACCAAATTCTTAGTTTGGCAGACCCAGATATGGAAGGCACCACTGAATTGGCTATGGTGAATTTAGGCATCAGATTTTGTGATGATCTACAAGGTGTACTTTTGGGCGTGCGGGGTAAAACTATTTGGATGGCCTACCTGAATTTTGAAGTCAATCCTTAGTCGGCCTTACGCGGGGTGGAATAAATCGCTAAATTGTGACATATCAAATTTCAGCGGCGGTGGCAACATGCCCCAATTTACGCTCACGCGTTAAAAAAACTGCGGGATAACTCGCTGCGATGCAACGAGATTCACCTTTTTTGTCCCCTGTCCAATTAGCTCAGCCTGTGCGCTGCGCCGCATCCTGTCGCTGCTGGCAGCACACGAAGCTCCGCAAAGAGTTACAGTGAAGTGTCGCGAGTAGAAATTTACTGATGGAGTCTGGTCGAGTACATAAATAAGAAACGTCCAAAAATTAACTTGATAAAACCTTTCCATATAGAAAAATGCCATATTACGCCAAAGCGGCTTTACTGGACCTATTCTTCGGTATAAAGTTTTTACAGGTGTGACCGACCCTGCATAAAGTTTAAACTGCTTCACGCAAGATGGTATAAAACCCTGACCATAGAGACCAGTCCAAATGGTGCTTATACCGCACAAAATATGTCCAATATAGATTTCAGCCCGAATAGACGGGTTCGTATGGAGCTAACACCCCAGAGCATTTCCGCTAAGCATATAATTCCCGACATGACGGTCCGTGATGGATGTGAAACCAAATGGGTGACAAGAACAGTCGTGCTGCTTAGGCACGTTTAGAGAGTCCAAGGCATATGCGAAGAGTTTGAGTTTGTAAGCTTTGACGAGTTAGCGTTATGTTAGCGTTGTTGATAACGTAACATATATGAAGCCTCCAAAATAGATCGGCTGAAATGTGAATGCTATGTAATATAAAAAATTGGAGCTATCAAACTCATGGCCAATCAGATGGTATACAGGGATGTGTTAGTATTGCGGGTGACAAATATGACGTAGCATTTGTTTAAGTTTAGTTTATTCAGCCACGGCTTGCACCGAATCAAATTAGATAATATATTCATAAGCGAATACATGCATGTTAGATGACACATCGAGAGGACAATCATTTGTGTAAATTAGGGATAATAATTGTCTAGGAAGGATCCCTCTGGAACATCTGACAGTAAATTAGCAATTGATGAGTTGTAAACATTAGGGCAGACATATTCTAAGGTATTAGTGATAAAGCTTTCTATTCATTTACTCATATTGTTGTCACTATTTAGGAGACGTAAGGTTTGAAGAAGCAAATGAAGACAAACCTTATCAAATATTTTGGAGATGCGTAAAAAAATACAATCGGTGACTGATGATTTTTCAAGAACATGTCAGCTTTTTATAAAAAAAAACATCGTGTTTTATAAAAAAACAGCGGAACTCATGTCGCGTCGAAAGGAAAAATTAATTATTCCCCAAAAAGTTCCCAAATGCGGCGAGTAGATATGCTCATGTAATTTGTAACACATAGTATTAATTGGTAAGGGGCGATAATTACCAGGAGAGGACTTGTCAAGATTTGTGCAGTGGAACAATGTTCCGAATTTTCCCTTGTGTGGGAAATGTGCCAGTGTCCAGTGACTGCTTGAAGATATATGTTAAAATACCGGAACTATAGGCACAAGTGCTTTTTAAGGGTATTACAATTGCGAAAACGGATCTTGGGTTGGAATTGTCTTTTAGAATATTATTTATGAGAGCAGAACTAGCTGAGTAAAAAGTTACTTTTAACATGCACTCGGAAGCCTGGGGTCCCGCCGTGGTAATGTAGTCATTAGGGCGCTCGGCTACTCTGCCCATGGATGCGAGATAGAATCCCGGCCGCAGCGGTCAGGTTTTGACGGAGGCACGTTAAAGAACCCCATGCGGTCGGAAGTTCCAGAGCCCTCCACAAAAGCATCTCTTATAGCCTGAGTAAAAGGCTGGTACCAACTTGAGAAGCGACATTATTAACAAAACACCATTTAGTGCTGAGCGCAAATATCATTACTAACTGCCACATCAGACCAGTGTAATAAATTGACAGGATTGCTAGCTATGTAACTGATTAATAGCGAGAATTTTTTAGGAATAGTTTGCCGCATGTATGTAGGGTTATAGATAAAAAGTGATCTTTGGCATTTTAGGGCCGTTATGTATGTTTTCGTGGCAGATTTGTAAGCAGTCCAGTGCGAGTAATTTGGTGAACGATTTGTGGTGATATAATCTCCTGTTTTCTTGCTTTATAATTTTTGATATGATCATTGTACCATGGAGCACGCGAGTAAAAAACGTTGCTGCAAACTAGAACATATTCTTTCAGTTTTCTATGGCTTGCGAAACGCTCGTCTGCTCAATTAAAGAATGAAAATTAGGAGACACTAAATCGCCGCTACCACTGCAGCTAAAACTGGATCGGGATAATTGGAAGCAAATGGGGAGGCCTTCGACCTGCAGTTGGTGTAGTCCGGTTGATGATGATGATGAATCGCCACTGTTAAGTGTATGACGTCATAGCGTTCCACCCAAAGGAAAACTTTTTCGCTCTTTTTATAGTTATTTGTTTCATTATAATTTTTTTTTTACACGTAAACTTAGCACCAGAAAGTATCGGCTCATTTTGATCAGCTTGACACTTTGAACACATACTTATTATTTTAATTATGAACCTTCAATTTCCTTTATTTAGCACTGTATGCAAGCATACAAATCTTCCTCTGAGCATTTTACACTTCCCCTTCAGAATTTTTTGTCTTATCTATTATTTTAAAATTATTCAAATCCGTGCAATATGATTTTCTGAACTCGTCATCACTTAGCACATACAAATCATCAAACACTAGAACCATCAGTTTCCTTGTTGAGATTTTCGGACAGCCCCTGATTATATCCGACACGTGGTGCTGACTACAGTAGAGCTACGCCGACGGCTTTTCGAACGAGCTGCAATAATTTGTCGCTTAGAACCTTTTAGCAGATCGATTACTGGTGAACATAGCTGGGATAAATAAATCACCTTCATTGCACTGAGCATGTCTGCTGCATTCGTGGTTTCTCAAAACTTAGAGCTACAAACACGAAAAGCGTCTCCAGGAATATGCGAGATCTACTGTACCATCGTTAAACATATAGGTGGTTCCTTCATGGTTTTAAATTAAGCATCTGATTTTGTCAACCATTGTGTCATAAAATTAGTATTTGGCGCGCACAAAGAAGAGTGAAAGTTCGGTCACTGCTACACCTAAGCCTGTTTAAAATGCCAAAAAGCAAGCTTGTCTTAAGCCTAAACTAGCATGAATAAGAACAGCGCAGTGTTGGCTATATTAGTGGAGTGCTCGTCCTGCCCTAACATTTTCTGTGTGAATGATTCGTATGGTCCCATGGTCTGTTTTCGAGCGAAAGTTCGCCCGAAATGGCAATTGCCGTTTATCTCCATAGTTGAGCATGATGGCATCGGAAGCAACTGCCGTGTAAGAAATATAGCGCCAAATGGCTTGAGAGAAATTGAAAGTTGGCTGTGGCTTAGCTAAGATTAAGCCTGGATATACGTAGCGAAAAGCGAGGCGAAATGAAACCTTCCACCGCATGATTTACAACTGGTAAACCGCCAGATATGGGTGGATAGCGATACCAATCGGTAACACTATAGAGTAGAATTTTTTGTTTCACTAGACATCCTTTAGACGTCGCGCACACCATAGCCACGTTTCCATTCAACTCGACAGGTGCCAAACTCAACCGTCTCGCGCATACTTTCACTTACCGGTGTCAAGTCTCTCACACACATCAGAAACATGGACAAAAGGGTTGTTCACAAAGTCTGACGTAAACATTGTGGACGTACTCGCGCTTTCACTCGGTCTTACTCATAAAGTTTCTTACTCTTACTTAGAGGGAAAGCTGTGCTGCCGTCTATGGGAGTTTACATGGAGTTTCCAGACGGCCAGTTCAGCCACCATGGGCGCTCAAAGCATCATGGGCCGGAGAGCTACCGAGGGCAGAACTACAACTTTTGGCCAAAACTAATGCAAAGATAAACGTTGTTCGACCGTAAATAATGTTTTAAGATTGAATATTGTGACTATAAATTACAAAAAGAGAGAGA
This sequence comes from Amblyomma maculatum, assembly GCA_023969395.1. Taxonomy (NCBI): domain Eukaryota; kingdom Metazoa; phylum Arthropoda; class Arachnida; order Ixodida; family Ixodidae; genus Amblyomma; species Amblyomma maculatum. Next base: position 1,616,955 of record JAJIZL010019921.1, on the reverse strand, counting down.
AACAGCATTCGGTGTCATATTCATTCAATATAAGCGATGGCTCTTTCTCCTATTGGCTTAGTTTCGAGCAGCACAAATACCAATATTTCGCACTTATTAAGCAAAGTTTGAAATAAAAAAACGTTATGAAAATATTTATGGTTGTGCAATCACTTAAGGAAGTTTTTAGTGGCATTTCGGGAAACAGAAACCTTTAATTGGCGACGTCTGCTTTTGCGCCTTCGCTACTATGGCTTTCGTTGTCTATGTACGCACCATCAAATGATAATGATGACGAAAAAGAAACATGGCAGTAACGCCACTCTACGTACCCGAGAAACACCGCCTGTCCCGCAACAAGTAGCACACCGGCCCATGATTCTTATTGGGCCCATGTTGGCTGAAGTGCAGCGCCCTCAGCTTTCCCTCTAGTTAGTGTAAGGAACTCTATGGTCTCAATACGTGTTCGGAGTAGCGGTCAGCCTTGGTATGTTCCATGTTTTGCTCTTTCTGCTGCTGCTCCTCCTGATTTTGTTGACCACTGGCAACAGCGGTGGTCATAGCGCGTCGTTCGGCTTCCTGGCGAAGTCTTTTCGCTAGCCGTTCCTCGCGTTGCTTCAGAGTTTCAGATGCATGTTCCGCTTTGGCTCAATATTTCCTCCGTTGTTCGGCGGCGGGTTCTACGTAACTTGAGTACAACGCAGAGGGGTATGGAACGAAAATGGGTAGGTGTGACGTTAACGAATAGAAAGCGCGCAGAGTGGCCCAGAGAAATAATTCTTATTAATGACATTCAAGAGGAAATCAAGAAGAATAAATGGGCATGGGCAGGGCATGTGGGGCGTATAAAGGAGAACTGACGGTCGCGTAGGATAAAAAAAAATTGGATTCCAAGTGAAGGAAAGGGTATAAAGAGGCCTCAGAAAGTTAGGTCGGAAGACGAGGTTACGAACTTCTCAGGGATCAGTTGGATGCAGATATCAAATGATCGGGAGGAACGTGGGAGCTGCCTTCACCTTGCAGTGGGTATAGCTCGGCTGGTGATGATCAATATCTACCGAAGAAGCTCCACAAGGGATGTGAAAGCAGCGGTCAACTAATTGGCATACCCGTGTCATAAAGCTACTGTGGATGTTCTGCAGCGCTGCACTATTGGTCGTGCGCAGGCTGGTATATGCGTTGGCGTTGCACATATGCTATGGAATATTCCAATGCATACGTGAAGTCAGCACAATTGAGGGAAAAGAGCATTTATCGTAATAACAACAAAACGAGGGATGAAATTCAGACCTATGCTTAATTCGTAGCGTTAGAATTGAGTTATTTCTCTGCATAATTCCCTAGCATTCCATGAACTAAAATGAGTGACGTGAAGTGTTCAGCTTAAGGGCAGTTTCTTTGCACCTATAAGAGCTGCAACAATTTGACCTCAAGCTAGAAGTTTGCCCCTTCACTCCCAAGATGCAGCAGCATCTAGATTCCCAGTTACCGCACAAACATAACTGTCCAGACCAATGACTGTTTTTAAATTTAATGTGCTCACTGCCATGTCACGCGCCAAGTGGAGGCTATGGTCTTCCCAGAATTTCGGCGTAAATTCGGAGGAACATCTGCTCATCAATAGGTCACTACATCGCCTCGCAGAAAAGAGCAAGCTACTATACATTATAAGCTATTGTAAAATTTAAGCGGAGATTTTCTACAGATTAACACAATTACAGATTATGGTGCTACAAATTAAGCTGTCAGCGGCATATATGATTGGGAAACAAATAATTTTGATGCGCAACACCGCATAAAGAAGGATAAGCATCTGAAATAATAAGCCGAAAGTCTGCTAAGGTGGCTTGGCCTTACTCAGGCGCTAGTGATGCCCATGAATGTACATTCAAGGGCATTCGCATAATCCACGAGTAGTCGTCAATATTATATATTAACCTAAAGAAGCCGGAGATCTTCCACGAGTTGACATTTACATCTCCATATAATGAGTTCATTTCTCTGAATGTTTCTCGAGCGCGTCGAAATATTCGAGTTCATCCGGTACTAGCGCCGTTCTGTATAGCGCTGCTCATTTCAGTATCTACGTAGGCGTCCGTGTGCTGAGCGATGTCAGCGCACGTTAAAGATCCCCAAGTGGTCGAAATTACTCCGTAGCCCTCCACTACGGCTCCTTTTTCTCTCTTTCCACTTTCACTCCTACCTTCCTCCTTTTCAATACGGTGCTCGAATCCCGGCCTCGGCGGCTGCGTTTCGATGGAGGCGAAACGAAGTGGCGTCCGTGTGCTGTGCGATGTCAGCGCACGTTAAAGATCCCCAGGTGGTCGAAATTACTCCGTAGCCCTCCACTACGGCCCCCCTTTCTCTCTATCCACTTTCACTCCCACCTTCATCCCTTCCCTTACGGCGCGGTTCAGGTGTCCACAGAGCAAGTGTTACAGATACTGCGCCTTTCCTTTCCTATGAACCAACCAATCATTACGGTGCGGTTAAGGTGTCCACAGAAAACAAGTTTGACAGTTACCGCGCTTTTCCCTTCCTATAAATCAATCAGTCAGTATCTACGTTCCTCTTTACGGTGCCTTTAGAGGAAGGGGCATTGGAGTGCATTTGACAGTCCTACGTTCACACTTTTTCAGTTGCAAAAGCGTGAAGACTCCTGTTGGAAATGATCATGAAGATTGGAGCTTCAATTCTATTTGCAGCGGCTATCAACTTCATGGAGATAGATGGAAGTATTGTCAACGTGCAAGTTGAAACTTATCCAAATCGTATGCTTTTTATCTTGAACCCTTCTATAATTATCTATACACTTGCTTTTTAGTCTTAATAATTCCCAAATAAGAAATATTTCTATTGACTGCAGTTACTTCAAATGTTGTAAAACCTATCAGAGAAGATTTAAAAGCAGGTGGGTACGCTTGCATGTAGCGGGAAAGTATTGCACGATGGAACTAAGACACGCAAAGATTCAGACAGAAGGAAGCAGAGCAGGCTACTGCGTTCTGACCTTTTCGACCCATTCCCCAATCAGAAAGGCCAGTGTTTTTGTGCACCCTTGAAGCATGCACCCTTGCGTTCACATATCTATAAAAAGTATTTCTTAATGTCTGATAGGAAAGGCGAGATTACATTTTCAACAGATATGTGCACCTGTACAGCATAGAACATGCAGTATATGACGATTATGTGGGAATTACTTTAGGACGCGTGAGTTGCGTTCAAGGCGTCGAATGGACTGTTTTCTACGATTATGTGGGCATTTTTTAGGACGCGTGAGTTGCGTTCAAGGCGCCGAATGGACTGTTTTCTAAAGGCATGCGTAGAGCGTAGTATTCGGTACTCTTTACAGCTAACACACACTACCGTCATGCTGCACAGAAGTGCAACAACCTGAGGTGATAGTAAAGTGAAGGAGCTATTAAAGGTTCTTTTATTCTGGTATTGACTCATGTGCGATTATATGTTATTTTTACAAAGCGCTCTAGCAGTGTATGCCAAACCTTAACACGTCGTGGTGAATAATTATCTTGTCTATTCGTAAGGGGGTAATCCTTGCTTTAGAATTAACGTTTACCTTTCGGAGATCCACAATATACCTTAATTTCCTAGTAAGTACTATTGCCCAGCAATGCTTAAGCTATAATATTGCTCCACGTCAATGTAGCATGATCATTCAAAACGCCCCCGATGCGTTAATAATCTACAGCAACTTTTTCTCTTTAGAATTGTGCAAGTTGAATAAAATGATAGCAAGCGATTGAAGGAATAAAATTTTGGCAAATGACGGCGCCTTTCAGATCATTGTTACCAGTAGTATCTGACTATTTAAACAGAAATATTGCTGAGAAGAAAGCTGCACATTTCAATCTGGCGTCTACCTTAAAAATTCTCATTTTGGGAACTCAGGACTGCGCAGTAGTATGTTTGTGGTTTTTTATAGCATTACAGGTAGCAGTAAGAAAATTACATGATGTTTTCCGATATGGAACTATAAATTGTGGCTGCTAGGTACGCCATTTCAGGCTTAGAACGCTCAAGGAATCCCAGTGTAACACCCTTCAGCATGTATCTCTGGGATGGACAATGTCTGCTTGTTTTGATTTTACTAGACGAGCCGATTCTCTCGGATGCATACGAAAAGTGCTCTCCCGCCCTTTGAGAAATATTGAGTGTAAAGTGAATCCTGCGCTTGCGAGTGAGCAGTAAGATATAGCTTTCCTTTTACGCATAGCACAGTAGCAGATGATTTAGTTCGCGCTATAAAAATTGTATGTTTGTTGCATTTTTTATACCAGCTATACTCGCCTCTGCAACACCTTTATATATTACACAGTTTAGAATTTTGCATATTTTCTAGTGAAAAGCTGTAGTTAGAACAATACAGGATTTAAAATCTAGCTTTGCAAGCTTGGAAAGAAAATGCTAGCCACACACTTTCTTGGTGGCTTGAACAGCACGGTTTTTATCACCCTGCTCAAATTGAATTTCGTCCATACATAGGTACAGAGGACGGGTTGGTTGTCTTGGCATCAGCAGTTCTATCATCTACCCGCAGCCGCAATGTACGTACCATATTAGCAATGGACGTTGAAAAGGCATATGACATCAGTCATGCTGCAATCCTGAATGCCATTGACATGCTTCATCTCCCTCCGAGAGTACGCAATTTTGTCGCATCATTTTTGGACGGAAGAAAATTTGCAGTACGCCTCAGCGGTGACACTGTTGGTTCATTCGTTTCACTACGTGGCGTGCCCCACGGAGCAGTATTGTCTCCGACGTTGCTCAATATTACTTTCATCCCATTGGCGTGGCGCTTATATGATGTCCCTGAAATAAAGTTTTTGCAATACGCAGTTGGTATCACGGTATGGAGCACTCACCATGATCTTCTCACTCAAGAGGCCGCCCTTCAGTCAGCATTAGAAGTTACCTCTGATTACGCATCCTCCATTGGCCTTCAATGTTTTGTGTGTAAAACTTCATACACATCAGTCGCTAACCACTGGGGACGCCGTAAACTTACCTCAAATCCAATCCGTCTCTCTCTATCAGGAACCCCAATACAAGAAAGTCCGAGCCTGAAAATTCTGGGCTTAACAATTCAGCAATCAGGATCAGCGACTGCTTGGCTTTCACAGGCAAAGAAGCAAGCACTACAAACTATGAGTTTAATAACACGAATTGCACCTAAAACGGGTGGCGCTGGCTCGTCTGCTGCACGCCAGTTAGTGAAGGCGGTTCTGCAGCCACGCATTGTTTATCAGGCCCAGTTCCAACATCTTACAAGAGCACAATGGGATCGCCTTGAAGCCGTAAATCGAGAAGCTATGAAGACCATACCATGCCTTCCACTACTCACACCGGTCGTAGCGTTACAGTAGAATGCGCAGCTCAACACCATCGATGAACTGATGCAGCAGTGCCGTAATGCTCACAGACTCAAGGCCACTTTGTCGCATTCCGCGCAAGCACTGAGGGCGTATGCAACGTCACACATTATTCTTCAGCCACCTGCGCCCAGTTCTCCCTCCCTGGAAATTTATACAGTTAGGAGACAACAAGCCAACTGAAATCCGCAGACCAACGTCCGCCAACTCGGCATAGTTGCTTCGCCAGACATTTGAAGAGCAAGATACTCATCTGCCTCAAGATTCCATAGTAGCATACGTAGATGGAAGCCTGCAAGGGTGTGAAGCCAAAACGGCAATCCACTGTCCACGGAGACCTAGCCTGAATCAGACAACTAGGTTTCAGCTTTCGAAACCACTTACATCTTCTCTGCGCTGAGCTTGTGGCAGTTCAGGAGGCACTCTGCTCCGTGGCTTCCATAACCATGCTCCCTACAGCACACGTTGTCATCCGCACTGACGCACTTCAAGCAGTACGTCTTCCCCGACGTGTCAGCCGCTGCCCTAAAATTTGCCAAGACATTAACCAGCTTGCGGCGCGCATCCCACAATCAATACGCATTGAGTTGGTCCCACGGGATCTGCTGCCTTCCCAAAGTCAAGCTTATTTTGCAACCTGCCTAGTGAACCAAGACGCATCAATCCCACGGCTTCTCGAAGTCGACGACGCTACCCTCCTCTTGTCAAGAAAGGAGCACCTCCGGCGCCGCACACGTGCACTTGTCCCTCCTTGCGCGATATCCCTTCCCCGCGGTTTCACCTGTGCAGAGGAGGTTGCGCTTAGGAGGATCCGGGTCGTTGTTGCCCTTACACCAGCTGTCACTAAGACGTGGTCACACTTCCAACACTTATATCCTCCCCCAGGATGTCGATCTGTAAAAACGAAGATGTCGAGGCCGACATCCACCACTTGCTGTGGGACTGCCCAGCACTCAAACGAACACAAATCCGGCACCTGAGCATAGCTGGCCTTTCAGCAACCAATCCTGCCTCAGACGTCACTTGGACGCAGGGACCTCATCATCGCTCACTTCTGGACTTCATAAAATCAGCCAACCTCTTTTCATTCATTTAATCATTCATTCATTGTTCATCTCATATCCTACTGGTGCCCTGAGGCAATAAATATCGACTAATAAAACAACAAAAGAAAACAATAAAACAACAAAAAATTTATAACATGCTTTCTCCTTACCAAGAACCGCCACTGAATGCAACCGCCTTCCCACCTCCTCAGTCAATATTTGTGACAACACAATTTCAAGCTCGCTCATCAAAGTGCCTTATAGTTCGCTCACTTATTTTTCGTCTTTTATTGTTGTGCCTACGGCCCACGAAAGTATGCACAATAAATAAATAAATAAATTTCAAAGAAGGCGTAACCCTCCTCCAACTCTGGACAAAAAGCGGTGAGCTGCATGCGCAGCACCCTTCACAGCGAAACACGGCGCATTTTTTGGGTTTGGTCATCCGGAGTTCATGAATGAGAAGTGGGTGCACGTACCTATGGTCGCTGGCATCACCGCACCGCGTTCAAAGTAAGCTGCGTGCGGTGCAGAATGCAAAAATGCACCTAGTGTCGACGGGGTCATCTACTAAGCGCTACCGTTCATGTGTTCAATTTACGAGTTCCCGCTGAGATGAAACCCATCATGAGGCATAGCGGATCGGGCAGATACTCTTAGAGTAGAGTCGTAATAAATCTTCCAGGATGTTCTTGTTTATGTGACGTGAAATGGCACGAAGGCTGGGCACTTTGAGGAGATACACGAGACCGCTGATCTCGAGAGTGACTACGGACTGCAAACGAATAGCGAACCTCGCCAGGCAGAAAGTATAGCTATCGTGCAGGGGTGGGAAATGAACTTTTTGATGCGTTAAAACCTTAATCTAAGCAAGCAAACTGGTCAAGGAGTATTCAAAATGTATGGTAATGGGTTGGCTTGTCCGCACAGTTTTCCCTTCTCTTTTGTAGCTGATAGAGTGTTCGGCATCCGGAAGGCTGCCGGGCTTGACAAACTGCGTTGTGGGTCAAATAAGCAGCCATTGCCGACAGAGCAGCTCATGTTTTAAAGTGAATGTTTGTTTTTTGCATGTTTTTCACTTTGGGGAGAGGGCTCAGTTCCTTCCCGAAATTAGAGATGCGTGGCACGTCTTCTGAACTAATCACGTTGCATGTATGTGTGATTGGGTGCTGTAGTGTGTGGGCAAGGTTTATGGAGTGATAAAACCAAGCCTCAGAATCCTAGAAAGCGTGCAGAGCTAGGTGTAGATGCTTGGCTTCGGCTATGCCGAGAAGGGAGTATAGTTAAACCATTGATTGCTGAAGGGACTGCGTTGTTTCTGTACTTAAAACACCAATGAAGCTCTTCACAAGCTCTTGTTTGAATGTGTCCTAGTACTTCAAAGATGTCTGATAGTTTTCAAACCAAGTTAGAGCAGGTACTGAAACAGCGAAATAAACTTGCCTCAGGTTTGTTTTGTCCTTCCAAGCATTTATTCCTTCAACAGGCAGTTCTTAGAAGATTGGGAGCTTCCAGGGCTGCACGAAGACCAGGGCTATCTTCTGTTTTTAAGTCATCTCGGGGGTATTCCACGTTGACGCAATTCAGCACCTGCGTCAGATATCACGTTGTGGTGACGATCCAGTAGACGGCAAACGAAAAAACAGGCGTTAGACTGGAATCATGTCCTGATTAGGCTGGCTTAGCACGCAAAACTGCAACGAAACACGGCGGCGTCGATAGCAGTAACTCTGATCAGCGGTCGTCCGTCTATGAATTACCGTGCACCCGGCAGAGCTCAATTTAAAGCCGATACAATATCACCAAACAAATGAGGCAAGGGACGACAGAAAATTGCGGAATATTGAGGAAACAGTTGCGTTTGCCAGCAATTATTGCATTTAAACCTCGGTGCGCCTCGCGCTACAGCAAAAATGACACAGTAGCGTTTTGTAGTTTCGAGCTTTAACAAAAAAAGAGCACATAATCAGTCCGCAAGCCATATTCAAGGTGACAAGGCCGCATGCCAACGGCTGTTGAAAAACAGCAGATTCAAATGGTTTGCCGCAATAGGTCTATTATCAACCATGCCATAGAGAAGTGCTCGGAAAGTAACCAGCCCTTATTCATTGATGACGAAAAAGCACTTGACTCAGTCGAAGCCTCCGCAGACATGCCGGAATCGCGAAATCCGGATGTAGATGAAAGGTCCATAGAAATACATGAATATACCTATAGTGGCTTAACAGCAACCATAGCGCTGATTAAAAAGTAATACAGCTACCATAAATAAAGGTGTTAGGCAAGGAATCACAATCTACCCAGTAGATTTGAAGCTTTCATAGCGGAAGTATTAAGGGACAATTAAGTTGGGTGGTTAGGGGTAGCGTTTGTTGGAGACTACCTCAGAAACTGGCAATTTGCTTATGACATTGCATTGCTAAGTAATACAAAGATCGAATGCCGGTTACGAAAAATAACCTTCACTGGAAAAAAAAATTCCGCCTAATAATATTATGCAGAACATTACGTTAATCTGCAAAACGTTTTGGAAAGAAACCATAGTGTAGAATAGGTAGCTGAGCACTGGAGGTGGTAAGCGAACATACCTACTTAGTGCTCGTACTAACAGTGGATCTTGGCCACGGGTTTTAAATAACCGAGCGAGTAATATTGTGATGAAATGAATTTAAAGAGAGAGAGAGAGAGAACAACTTTTATTTAAAATGCCTGCAGAATCGGTTAGGCTCCCTCCAAGCAGGGAGGACAAGCTTTTACCGCGACGCGGCCACTACGTCAGTCTCGTGCGTTGTGCTCCTTGAGGTCTTGTTACGTCCCTCGCTACTTCCGCGGGTTCGAGAGGGCCGCCGCCCCCTTCTTGGGGGTGCTGCCCCCCCTCTCCTCGGTTTCGCTCGGTCGCTGCCTGTCTAGAGCTGCCGAGACCTGCTGGATGGCCTTGAGTTGTGTCTCTTGATCATAGCTCCTCGTTGCAGCCTCTAGCTGCGGCGGGATCGTCGTCTTCTCGCTGGCTTCGCGCGGATTTACGCTACAGTCCCAAAGGATGTGAGCCGCGGTGGCTCTCTCCTTCGCGCACAGTCTACACATGTCGCTCGCGTGCACACTCGGACATATGTGCTTAGCTAGCACTGGGGTGAGCAGGGACCCCGTCTGTAACTGTCTGTATAACACTGCCTCCTTCCGGGTAAGCTCCGGCTGAGGTGGCGGCATAGTCTGTCTGTTCAGTCTGTACCATTTCACTATTTCGTTGAAGGTGGTCATCTTGTCCTTGGCACTGCGCCGCGACCAAGACTCCGAGTCGGCCGTGCTTGCAGCCGCGCGGTTGGTTAGTCCTCGCACGGCCGAGTTGGCCGTCTCGTTGTGGTTCACGTTTCCGCGTTCCGACACGTCACTGCCCATGTGGGCCGGAAACCACTTGATCACCACAGGACTTTTGCGTCCGATGTCTTCGGCCTTGCGCAGTATGCGCGCGGCCTCACTACATACCCTACCCTTGGCGTAGTTCTTCACTGCCGTTCTAGAGTCACACAACACTGTAGTGCATCCGAGGTCGGAAACGGCCAAGGCGATGGCCACCTCCTCCGCCCGGTGCGCTTCTCGAGTCCGGACGCTCACCGCGGTCTTCGTTGCACCCGTCGATGCCCCGACAACCACCGCCGCATATGCGTCGGTGTTCCCTCGATACTCCGCCGCGTCCACGTAGGCGGCGCCTTCTTCTCTGGCGTGGAGGTCTACGAGAGCCCTGGCCCTCGCCAACCTCCGCTCCCTGTTGTGCTCGGGGTTCACGTTCTTCGGGATCGAGAAGACCCTGAGCTTTCTGTTGATGCTATCTGGTATTGGTGCGTCTTTCTGCTGCTTGCCTTCTCTCGGTTCGAGAGCAAGGTCCCGCAGTATCTGTCTTCCGGTTCTCGTTTCAGAGAGACGCTCGAGTTGCGCCGTTCTCTGTGCTTCGGCTATTTTGTCCAGCGTGTTGTGGACTCCCAGCGCCATGAGTTTTTCGGTGCTCGTGCCCCCGAGGAGACCGAGTGCCGCCTTATACGCCTTGCGTATGGTGGCGTCTATCTTGTTACGTTCACTCGGCCTCCAGTTGTGGAAGGCGGCCACGTATGTTATGTGGCTAACTGCGAAGGATTGAACGAGCCTAGTCAGGCTCTCCTCCTTCATCCCCGCTTTTCTGTTGGACACTCTTTTGACGAGTCTCATTGCCGCAGCCGCTTTGCCCGCGAGCTTGTTGACCGTTTCACCATTGGCTCGGTTTCGCTGGATGAGCAGCCCGAGTACTCGAATCTTCTCGACCTCCGGTATTACTTGTCCTCCCGCCGTTTTGACCGTGATCTTGGGACGCTCGTATTTGACTTCCATATTCTTTCTTTTCCTGCCCGATCCTTTCGGGGGAATCACCAGCAGTTCTGACTTGGCCGGAGAGCAAACGAGTCCAGACCCATCCAGCTGCTCCTCGATGGCGTTGACCGCTTCTTGCAGCGTTGTCTCGATGTGTCCGTCGCTTCCTCCCGGTACCCATAGCGTAGCGTCGTCGGCGTAGATGGTGTGCCGGACTCCCGCTACTCTTTCTAGCCGGGTGGCCACCCCGATCACCACGAGGTTGAAGAGTAGCGGGGAGATTACCGACCCCTGCGGAGTTCCGACGCTGCCCAGCTTCTTCTCTTCGAGCTGCAGGTCTCCCGCACAGATTTCTGTGGTCCGTTCCGTCAGGAAGTCTTTGATGTACTGGTATGTCCTCCTGCCCATATTTAGCCTGGATACTTGGGCCAGGATAGCCGAGTGCCTCACTTTATCAAAGGCGCTCTGCAAGTCCAGCCCGAGTACGGCTCTGTTGTCCTTGGTGCCCGTCGTATCGTCGATGATCTCGTTCTTCAGTAAGATCATGGCGTCTTGCGTCCCGAGTTTGTTCCGAAACCCGATGATGGAATTTGGGTAAAACTCCGATTCTTCCAGGTAACGCTGCCACCTGTTCATGAGAACGTGCTCGAGGACCTTTCCCACGCACGAAGTGAGCGAGATCGGCCTGAGGTTCTCTATGTTTGGCGGCCTGCCAGGCTTGGGGATGAGGATCGTCTTGGCTGCTTTCCATTGCTTGGGTAGCCTTCCTTCTTGCCAGCACTTGTTGTAGAAGTTCGTGAGCGTTTCGATGGCCGCTTCGTTGAGGTTCTTGAGCGCTCTGTTGGTCACTCGATCGGGACCCGCGGCAGACCTTCCATTGAGATCCTGCAGGGCAACTCTGACTTCCCAGGTCTAGATGTCGCGATCTAGCGTCTCGTTCTCTTTGCCTTGGTAATCCGGCTGTCTTTCCGTGGGGGTGGTCGGCAGGTACTTGGCGTCCAAGCGCCGCTTGACCTCGTCTTCCCCGTGTTCGCAGATTGCCTTGTGTAGGATCCTGGCCAGGTTGTTGTGTTGGTGGCCCTTGGTCTTGGTTTCGTCGAGAAGGTTCCGCAGCATGTTCCACGTCTTGCCCTTGTGCATCTGTCCGTCGGCTTCGTTGCAGGCCTCGTTCCACTGTTGGGTGCATAGCACCCTGCAGTGGACCTCGATCTGCCTGTTGAGCTCGGCGATCTTCTTCCTTAGACTTCGGTTGGTTCGTCACTTCTGCCACCTCGCCTTTATGGACTGCTTGGCTTCTAACAGGTGGGCCAGCCGACTGTCCATCTTGTCTATCCGTTCGTCCGTCTCTAGCTCTTTGGTGGCTCCTTCCGTCGTCTCAACGACGTTGGCCGTCCATTGCTCGATGTCCGTAATGTCCACTTGCACCGCGGGTAGCGCCTTTCGAAAGGCGTCCCAGTCCGTAATGCGATCCTTCCTTATGCCGGTGTTGCCTTGGCCTTCGAGCGGTACGACGACCTCCACGATGTAGTGATCGCTGCCCAGCTCTTGGCCCGTGTTTCTCCATTTCGCTTATCTTGATCCTCCGTCAGTTTTGACGAAGGTAAGGTCCGGAGTTGTGTCTCTCGTAACAGATGTGCCGATCCTGGTGGGAAAGGCTGGATCCGTGATTAGGTTCAGTCCGACGTCGGTGGCGTCTTGCATCAGCTCTCTCCCCTTGACCGTCGTTCTGTGGTAGCCCCAGTCTTGGCTCGGAGCGTTAAAGTCTCCGCACACTACGAGCGTATTGCTCTCCGCGACTGAAGTTGCCTTGTGGAGCAGTGCCTTGAATTTCTGTTGTCCGTGGGACGGATTGCTGTAGACGTTCACCAGGAAAGTGCTCTCCTTCCTCTTCTTGCCCGTGATTACTTCCACCGTGCAGTGTTCGATGGCGCTTCTGCCGATCATTTCGTGTTCCACGAAGGTGATCCCTTTCCTAACGAAGGTGCAGACCCCTCTGCCCTTGCCCTTGGACGTGTCCGTTTTGCTCGGCGGGCTGTCGTGCGGCCGGTAGCCCGGCAGTCTCGGCGTCTCTTCGCTGTGTGTTTCTTGAATCATTATGACGTCTGGTTTCCTCGTTAGTTGCTGCAAGTGTTGCTGCAGCACCGCTCTCTTGCCGGTAAAGCCGTTGCAGTTCCAGTGCCAGACCAAGAGGTCTCTCACTGGTGGTGTGGATGTTGCTGTACGTGCTGTCCCGTCCATGATTGCTGCAGTTTGGCGATGATCTGTGCTTCCATACCTTGTATTTGTGCCTGTATCTGCGTCTGCAGCTGTGCTTGCGTTTGCGCCATCATGTTCTGGATCGTGCTCTGTATGTTCGTTGTCATCTGCTGAACCGTTTGCGTGAGCGCAGTAAGGCTTTCGTTGGTTACCTTGCTGATCGCCTCGAGACGGTCGAGTCTGTCGTCCTGTTTTTCGATTCTCTCCATTGTCTTTCGTTCCTCGGCGCCCTCTATGGCTCTCCTCTTGGGAGCCGGTCTCGCCGCTTTCGTGGCTCTCGGGTCCACCTCGACCTCTGGTTCGTCCTCGGTTATCTCTTCTTGTTTCTTCTCTTGTGCGGGCTTCGGCAGCAGCTGCTGCTTTTGCTGCATCGCAATTAATGTCGTTAGCTTCGCGTTGATTTCCTTGATGGTTGCGTCCTGTTCGGCGATTCTCTGCTTTAGCTTCTCGTTCTCGTCTCTTAGGGCTTTTATTACCACCCCGTTCTCTTCTTGGAACTTCTTCGTGGCGTTTTGCGCCGGTGGTTGTCTCTTCTCTGCCATGTTTGCCTTGACTGTTTCGGCCCAGGCGACAAGAATCGCTGACGTGAAAATATTAAAGCAGCTTGACACTCACGTATCGGGCTTAAATGACGGGGCCCAAAAACAAGTTCAGAAGTTAAGGACAACGCAGAAATCTGTGAAACGGAAAATAGAAGGTGTAGCGTTGATAAGCGTACAGAGTAGACCAAGGAAATAACTCGTGTCGATGACATTCCGGTGGATATCAAGAAATGGGGATGGACAGGAAATGTCGTTCGAAGAAATGGTAACCGATGGTCACTTAGGGTAAGAAGCTGGATTCCAAGGGAGGGCGGCAGATAGGTGGGAGGAGGAGGTTATGAATTTTTCTGGGGCCCAGTGGATTCATCTTGGAGAGCATGCGTCAGCTGGGGAATGTGGAAAAGACCTTCGCCCTTCTGGTGGCGATTCTCCTGGAAGGGAAAAAGCCACAGGTAAAAAGTGATGAGACTTGGATTTCACTGCAATACATTTTATTGGGGTGACTTACGGCATCAATAAAATTAGCAACACGGTGGCGGCGATAGTAGACATTGTTCACAGAGGTCGACGAATGAAGAATGCCCGCTGCATATTGTATTGCTTCATTTAAATTCGGCGCAGAATAATCTGATAAGCCAGCTAATGCGTAGTGGGAAAGCATGGAATAATATTGAAATGTGTAGAGCTTGCCTGCAATTCGGGTTATTAAACAATAAACAAATATACTCATTGTCATCAAACCAATGACAGCATTGCGGCCGCAAAGACAGACGTGCAGCTTTCTCGACTAGCAAAGTTTGATAAAGCTGCATAAGTTTCTGTATAGCCATATAGATGTGTCTAGGAAGGTGATTAAACACAGCCATATCCTAGCTTATTTAAAGCATTGTAGGCTAGAGAGGACTGGTCGACGGTCCCACCGGAAGGCCCCACTAGTTCAGCCTAAGACGCTTCAACCCCAATGCCGTGACGATGTCCATCGAAATGATTGGACTGTCTTATGTCGCTCATGTTGGAAATACCAAGAATACAGAGTAAATACTAGCGGTGCCCTCCGTAGATCAGCCTCTTTGTATTGTATCGTCTTTATTTCGCCTGGAGATAACACTCTTTGCACGCCGAATAATGCCCTACGCCGGTTAGTAGGGAATTGTATTTATTACTCTTTCAAAAGCCTTCAAATGAGGCACATTTGTTTAAAATACACTTTTACTTCGCCCCACTCAAGAGTGCAATCAAGCTTGCGTATTACACTAAACGGCTAAAAAAAACCACAGTTGCTTATGCACGTCAACCTTAACACAAGACTGAAGTTTGTGACCACATAGCTATACACGTTAAAAATGTTTCACGTTCACAGTTTTACGGCTGACAAAATTTTAAAAAATGAGTGCAGAGATACAATTTAGGCAAGCATAAAAAATTTAGTGGACAATAGAAGGCAATATATATCTATAATACAGATATGTGTCGTAGATTAGCAATTTTCGAAATATTTGAGATCGCCAGCTTCATTTCCTGCGTTGTCTTATCGGATGACTCGTCGCAAGATCATACCAGAGTTCGTCCTCATGTGAAGCAAGTTTTATGCTCTTCACTAGAGTGAATTCAGTCTTATCGTTATGCGGAATACGAAACTTCAGTATCTGGAGCACACACGAACAATACTTTGGACATCTGATTCGACAGTTTATTGCGAATTTCTATTTTACTCAATGATAAATGTATGCTGTTCTATGTTCGATTTTGATCAGAAATGGCCTAACTCTTGTTTTAATGTGAATCTTCACTTGTTTCTGTTGAACAACGAAATGACATTACTCAACCCATGAGGCTTCATTTTTTAATGTGCACAAGTATTGATTTATCAAGGTAACATATTTTCGTCAGACTAATCAAATATAAAAGATAAAGCTCTAAGAGGGATGGAATATTTTCATTATGCGTTAAATAGAAATAGAATAGAAAGTTGATAGTGGAAAATATGTCTGGTAATTGGTTATAGCCTGATGACAAAAGTGTAGCAGACCACATATTCACGCAGATGTCCGCGTTATTTCAAAAACAGCCTGTGGTCTGACCTGTAAAGATGCAATGTTTAATAGATTAAGTATTTCATACATAATTGCTGCTGCTTTTTTTGCCCTAAATGTTCCTGCATCTATAACAATAATACAATTGACGATGGACATGAGCTTTTTTTAGGGCTTGGAGGACCACCCTGCGAGAAACTAACCTGCAATGGGGGCGAGGAAAGAGTCGCAGTGACAACGTAAGTTCCTTTGTAGGATTTAAAATTTAGAATCATTTCTTTGTAAATGCTTAGGGTCAGTACAGCTCTATTCCATTATGATTATTGAATAAATGTGTTGGAATCTCTTCTACTTTACAAGGTATACATCAAAGTTACGCGATTCTAAGCGCGCCCTTTTTTCACATTAGCAATGCTGAGAGTAGGGGAAGTGCTTAGCTTCAAAAGCTCTGTTATACCAACCATCTCATTTTCAACTTCCATTTCTTGGCTAAAAGCGCGCGACAAATTACAATTTATTTGGCAAATATACTTGGGGAATATTTTCAGCATAAGCGAATAAGTTCTTTCGAACTTAAAGCTGCGGCAGCGCTCTTCAAAATAATTCCGACTTCAGCTGTGGCTGTCAAAACGCTGACACGGAACAGAGCAACGCGGACCCACAATACCTGCGAAACCTGCAGCGATCCACCGAACGGCCACTGAATCCACGTTTATGTGACAACTCACTGATAAAGTAATCGGAGTTCTTTTGGTTTGATTTTTGCGGCCCTGCGTCGCTAACTGTGATCTCGTGACGAAACGCTGGAACACAAAATAAAAATCACGACCTCGGGTCTCCAAAGCCCAGCTCGACTTAATGAGCGTTCGCGATGGAAGCTTGTCTACGCTCCCTTTTTCGCAAAAAGGGAGCAATTAGTTTGATTTGCAAAACGTTTTCGAAAACGCTTTTGAGAAGTTAGGAAAAGTGTTTATAATTGTGAGGTGCTTAGAACCGCGAAAATATAGTATTGCGATAGGCTTTCTTCATTGCAGCTCCCATTCGTGCAAGAAGCAAAAAAGACAACGTAACAAATGATATTTTATATAACGGAATAATCGGAATAATGGAATAATCAGATGTAACGGAATAATAAGTGTCACTTTCTCTTTACAAGCAGAACATAGTGATTTTTGGAATGCTATTTCGGTTATTCTAAGCGTTCACAACTTTCGAGCAACATCTGCCTGTCTCCCTCGAACAGCAAGCGTTTATCCCCGCTGTAGTCCATTACAGCGGGAATCCGAACTAGTTTACAGATTCAAAACCAATGGGGACCCGGAGATAATAGACGCGGTACCAAGCCCCACAAGAATGTGCGTCGAAGTATGGCTGTGGTCCTTCAATCGAGTCAGAAAAGAAAATTCCAAATCAGGCAGGTTGAGAACACAAGAAGTACGACAAAATGCTGATATAATGAAATAAAACTAAAAACATGAACATAAAATATAATAATTAAAACTACAATCACCATCACCATAGAGCCATCAGCTGCTGATGAGGATGTTGGAAAGGCTGTTACTGAAGCTCTCAAATCATGGTGTCACTGAGAAACAGCGCGCCTTTAATGAATTTCACGAAGGAAATGTAGCTTTAGGTATTTTTCATCAAGACTGCACTAGCTCTCACTGAAAACGAATTATAGGAACATCAATTCGGGCATGACATCACATAATATATCACAGCACAGCCAAAGAGGCAGAAAACATTGCACTTAACGGTCACTAATCATGTTGGGTCCCCTCTGCTTGCGATTGTGGCTAGGGCGATGATAGTTTGCAGCTTATGTGAAAACGTTTTGACGAAGAAATGAGAGGTCGAGTACGTAGTGCTGTTTCTTTCCCATGGTAGAAGCGGGGTAGCTAAATGGGCCGCAGTACCCGGACAAGATATCAATATTCCAATAGAAAGAGGCGCACTTTCCCACATAAGAATCTGATTATGCGGAGGAGTAGCGCGAAGCTTGTTAGCTGCAAAGTTGAGCCGAACATCATAAAGAGGGAATACGTGCTAGGTTCCAGATCATGGGTGCAAAAGATGGAACTTTTCGGCCTATTAGCTGCGTAGACTGGCAGCATTGGGGAAGGCTCTACCAGCAAGACATGTGCTAAGAAATAATTTGCGCCGATAAAAAGCTAAACAGTGACAACGGGTCTGATGGAGCTCCTAGTTGAAATGTGTACATTTTCCTACGATCTTAGTGTATGTGATTTTGTAAAAATATACATAGAAAACGCTCACATGCGCAATTCACCTTTTAACCACTTGCGCACCGGAACTCTTCCGCAATACTACCGTTATATTCTTCCATGCTCCATAGGCGTTATCAAGTCGCATGAGCTTGCTTTTAGCACATTTGATTTATTTCACTTTGAAGATATAAACGTTTTGAATGTGAAGATTTCGATACTATTATGATCATATTTGTAGCTTCTCTAATGTCTACATTCGTCTTGTAGAATGTTGAACCTCTGACAGCCAACCTCGGGAGAAAGTGGAACATGAAAGACTGCAGCTTTATACTACATTAAAACGTAATATATTGCCTGTGCTGGCAGTTGTGCAGCTCTGCAAATCAACGCTTAGCATCCAGCTCTGGTGTGATTGCCATGGCGTTGCGCTGTACATTTGTGACAAGTTATCATAATGACCAAAACCTACGTTATTATTTAGCGCAAGGTTCTATAGATTTCTCTATAAACAATTACAAACAAACATCTGATCACCACATACTTATTGATAGAAAAATAATTAAAAGGATTACGATTTGATGTATCCAAGAGACGTGCCTTACCTGAGATTATTTGTTTGCGAGGCTTACCAATGAATATAGGGTCTTGTTTTCGTTTACTTAAAACTATTCATTTTCGCCCTAGCAACAATAATAAAAATATTAGAATGGTGCCAGTGCACTTCTTTGTAAAACGCCCAATATAAAAACTATAAATTCCATCGTAATAGTTCTCAACCCGGGTGCGTCGCATCTTATCCTTAACATACCGCCGGAAATACCAATAACACTGTCAATTGTAACCAAAATATTCTACTTTTCAATTAATATTTTATTCACATCATCTTTTAATTCTATAAACGGTGCCAGTACGAAGAGATTGTGCTTTTGAGAAAACACGGGCAGTAGTTCACCGGACAAAACTCGGAAACAGTATGCAGCAAGCTGGCACAGAGCTTGAGAACGGCGAAGGCCTCGCAAGTGCTCAGGTATCTCTAAGAGGCCAAATGAAGCAAGCTGGCCAAGATGCAACAATTCCAGAGGCCAGCGCACAGCTGCAACGGCTCGGAGGAGATCTCCTTAACGACCTCAATCGGATTTACATTGGTGGGGCCTGCCTAGATATCCCCTAAAGAGCTTTCTTCAGCCAGGACAGCGATTAACAAACTGAAGAAACATTCGACCCCGGGATGGGGAATGTGAGCATCACGTTGCTCTGGATTTTACACAACAAAGGAATTACCGACCTAACAAATTGCGCGTAGAAATGCTCCGAAGCGGCCTCAATGCTTGCCGCATAGAAACACTCTATGTGGGCAACCTACGACCCATCTAGTTCACGTGGTGCATAGAGAAACTTATCGAGCACAATGTGCAAACCAAGCTAAACGAGTACACGTAGTAAAGAGAGTAGCACCAGCACACCATAGTTGGATTCCGGCCCCATTTCTTGAAACGTACAAAATGCTACAGCTGCAATACCAGCTGGGTGATGCCAGAACCAAAATTCTTCAGATGATCCTGGTGCTGGACTTTGTAACACGTAGAGATAGAAGGGCGCGGTTAAAGACAGGAAGTTTCGGAAAAACGTTATTTTTCTCGTTTTTCCTAAGAGCAGATCAATTAAGGGGAAATGGGGGTGCTCGTTATAATACATGAAGGAAAGAAAGCCATCAGTCGGCGAGGCCAAGGAAAGCGTTGGGGATGTTACTTTATGTCTTTTTTTTTTAATGTTTACTTGGATAATCAGAGAAAAGATAATTAAACACAAAGTAGAAGAAAAAACAACGTGCCGATGGTGGGAACCGAACCCACGACCTCCGAATATCGCGTCCGGTGCTCTTCCAACTGAGCTACATCGGCCGCTGTCCCCCCTGCTACTTGCTTGGGTATTTATGTTGTTTGTATACGAACCTTGAGAGTGTTCACCAGCGCCGCCCTCAACCATAGCGGCGGACGTAGTTCGTCCTTTGTTACCGCCAGCGTCACGTAGAACGTGATCAAGAGCGAGGGTGGAAGCTGTACTAGAACCCTCTTACGCTACCTATGGCTTCAAGACTGCCAGAACCGAGACCCCCGTAAGCTACAAGCAGATCAATTAAGGGGAAATGAGGGTGCTCGTTCTAATACATGAAGGAAAGAAAGCCAACAGTCGGCGAGGCCAAGGAAAGCATTGGGGATGTTACTTCGTCTTTTTTTTAATGTTTACTTGGATAATCACAGAAATTAGTAATGTAATCTTGTTTAGGGGAAAGATAATTAAACATGAAGTAGAAGAAAAACAACGTGCCGATGGTGGGAACTGAACCCACAACCTCCGAATATCGCGTCCGGTGCTCTTCCAACTGAGCTACATCGGCCGCTGTCCCCCCTGCTATAGGTAGCGTAAGAGGGTTCTAGCACAGCTTCCGCCTTCCCTCTTGATCACGTTCTACGTGACGCTGGCGGTAACAAAGGACGTACTACGTCCGCCGCTATGGTTGAGGGTGGTGCTGGTGAACACTCTCAAGGTTCGTATACAGACAACATAAATACCCAAACAAGTAGCATGGGGGCACAGCGGCCGATGTAGCTCAATTGGAAGAGCATCGGACGCGATACTCGGAGGTCGTGGGTTCGGTTCCCACCATCGGCACGTTGTTTTTTCTTCTACCTTGTGTTTAATTATCTTTCGCCTAAACAAGATTACATTACTAATTTCTGTGATTATCCAAGTAAACATTAAAAAAAGACATAAAGTCACTTCCCCAACGCTTTCCTTGGCCTCGCCGACTGTTGGCTTTCTTTCCTTCGTTTTTCCTAAGGCATGCAAAAGATAACAAATAAGATAGAGTGTGATGCCAATTAAAAACGAGAAACATTTTGCTAATCCTCCACATTGACAAATAGCTGGTTCCAAATAGCAAATAACTCTTACTAGGTTGCAGAACTGTAATTTTATTTGATGTTAATTGCATTTTTTGTGTACACATTAAGAGTACTATGTAGCTTCGTGATATATATCTATACATAGCTGTTGATATGTAAACGTCTGAATGTAGTTGAGTTCCGCTTATTTGTATAGGGTCTTCAATATTTGGGGGCTGGGATTTAAAAAATTCCTGTGCAAAATCGACTACCTCATTCCTGCTGAAATAACGTTCACAAAGTAGCAAAATATCGTCTACGTTATCTGATAAGTGATTCAACATTGGTACTTGCCTAGATTTTCCGAAATCGAGTAAAAACTGCTCTCGGCAGCGTGCACAATTTTCGCAGAAGAGAGTCGAAAAGCTTTTTTGACATGATGCGTCATCTGTCGAGCAGTGAGACAAGCTCCATTCCGGCCGTTGGCGCGCTTGCCTCGCTGCCCGACAGATGACGCATCATGTCAAAAAAAAGCTTTTCGACTCTCTTCTGCGAAAATTGTGCACGCCGCCTAGAGCAGTTTTTTCTCGATTTCGGAAAATCTAGGCAAGTATCGATGTTGAATCACTTATCAGATAACGTAGGCGATATTTTACTACTTTGTGAACGTTATTTCAGCTCGAATGGGGCAGTAGATTTTGCATAGGAATGTTTTAAATCCCAGCCCCCAAATATTCAAGACCCTGTATTTCAAGAAACTTTCACAGAATTGCAGATACCTACATTGGAGAAATGAGAAAGCATGTGTGTTGACTGCTCTTTAGTAGCTTCACAGTGTCAAGACATAGAATTGTTGAGTGTCATGACACAGCACGTTTGAGTGTTATGACCCACAGGTTTCAAAGTTATGACTACACGCTAATTACGATCAAGATTTTGTTTGTCTTACACTCGTACACAAGCCATGACTCTATTTCATGCAAATTGGATCTCTGATCTCACTCATGCAAGTGACCATGACTAATTATTAAGTTATATTGATTTACATGTTTTAACTAGGCATAAAATGACATTTATTTACCGCTTGTAATTACTTAAATATTTATGACTACCAGACTTATCTAAAGTGAAATCGTGCCGTACGTTACATTTTTCTTCCTATTCGGCCTATACGTTTTGCTTACACGTTTTCGGTAACAGAAAAAATTAAGGCTTCTTTCTTACTAAAGTACAAGAAAGAGGTAGTCTCGGAGCAGTTTCATTGGCGAGAATGTTTATCTCGAGCGCTGCTGGTGATGCATTTCCGGTGACGCCTCCATTCAGCCTATTGCCCACCGATGCAGCGATGTCATGCTGCTCGTCTGTCAAATCACTGGTATTTACTGATATAGGTTCCCAATTGGAAACGCCTTTACATTTGGTGCTTGCAAAGTGTTTCGATCGGGAGAACGTTCATTTACCCACCTTTGGAGCAGAATAAAATATAACTAAATTTCTAAACTCAAATCAACTAGATCTAACCTGGAAGGAGGAAGCACAGGAACGTGGAAAGACCTTATTCTCGCTCGAATGATTGCGAAAAGAAGGTTAGAATTCACTGTGATCTATGCGCTATAGTCCGCGGATGGCAAAGTCTAAACCCTGAAAACCCTGAAGCCTACTGGTGGCTATAATGAAACCTGTCCCAAATGGGTCCCTATTATATGTAACCGAACTAAATAACATATTCAAATTATCTATGAAATGTATTCAACGTCGATGTGCATTCCAGTGCTGTCTCGTTAGCAAAGCGTGGTTGCTTTGCAGTGCTTGTATATATGAACACACGCACAATACTAATGAACAAAAATAACTAAGAAATATGGGGACAAATAAATGTAGATATAATGCAGGAGCCAGCATTATTAGAATAGTTGCGATGGTGCGAAAAAAAAACAAATAACCTTCGAGGCAGCCCCCACGCCTCAAAATATTGATTTTTAGGGGTTTCAGAAGTGAAAGATAACACACGGTTTTACTTTCTGGAAATAGAATGTATACTCAACCACTGCACACTTCCTACTCAAAAAGCGAAATTATTCACTCCGTAATGTACAGCGGGTGCGAAAACCTAGAAAAGAAATATTTATCTGATATTATGCTAAATCGAGCAGCAAATAACTTTTCACTACAAAAAAAAATTGCGACTGAAAAAATGAGTCGGAAAAGAAAACGTGCTCAGGAGGGGACACAGAAAAAAGGCCAGCACGTTCTTCACTCGCGCAACTACGAAACGCTGCAAACGTGCTCAGGAGGGGACACAGAAAAAAGGCCAGCACGTTCTTCACTCGCGCAACTACGAAACGCTGCTGCTGTCAATTATGGCTCTGCTTATCAATCTGCAGGTATCGAGGCGGAAGAACAAATGAAAGCGAGATTCCGTAATCTATGTGCCTTGAGTTTATTCTCAGGTTACATAGATTTATTATCAAGGTATGGTGGCACACCGCAAAATTTTTAGTCTTCCTTACACACGCGGCTGTTGAGGCTGCCATACATGTAGCAGTCGTGCACTCCTGAACTGTGAAAAATGTCGTTTATAGCTTATAACCGTGGGAAAATAGCGCAATATATGCATCAGCAGAAAACAGGAAGAAAAGGCTGTTTGCATCTTGAATGATGCTATGCAGCTTTATTATATATATCAAGAATGTCTTTCAAATTTTTTTTATATTTTCGGAAAAACAACTTGTTAATTTGTTTATTGGGTGGCCTTCAAAATTTCCCGAAATTTAACATTCATGCGAAAGCCTTCGACAAAATCAACCACACATCGACCTAACCAAATTTCAATATCTAAATGTAGGGAGAAGAATCTGAATGCATAATAAATTTCTTCGTGTCACTACAGAAAATATCGGCATTGAAAACAACAATCTTGAAGGGATAGCCTAGGCAACTAGGACGCTCTGGCAGATTCAGTTCTATCACCGACGCCCTTCGATATCACTATCTAGCAGATCTACACACATATACGCAAATGACATGATATCACCCTTTGAACCATGGGGTGAAGTGCCGTAACATTTTAAGATGTGCAGCAGCAGCCTATGAACTTGATAGAGGACTACCTCAATACAACAGCTTAAAATGCTCTCCAGAAAAATCAGTGCTCACTAAACTTCAGACACGAAGGTCCAGCTAGAAAGATCAGGATCCCGTCCTCACTTTTTTACACGTGCGACCACTGGGTAAAGATATTAAAGCAAACATATATGCAATATTCGCATCTTGACTTGTGGCGGAAACAGACCGGAAAGACCAAGCATTCGATCAACAGTATGAAGAGGTACATGCAGACAAGAAGACTAATTGGGAGGATTGCGAACAGCAGATCGAGCATGAGAGAGGTCAGCGTTCATGTTCATTCTGACGTTCGTTCTCAAAAGGGTCACGTACTCCGCTCTGCACCTGGAAGTTAAGAAATGCGAGAAAGAACAGCTCGAAGGCATCATCTCAGAAGCTATCGAAATTGATCTTGGTCTCTCGGGCCGCACACGCACGGACAGGGTCTTAAAGCTGAAAATTGAGGAAGGAAACCGGTGTGTCTCATGCAAAAACTCAGCTTATCCAAGGCATGGCATTCCGGCAAAAACTAGGAATAAAATCAAGATTTCTTCGCTCCCGAAGAACTAGAACTGTGTGCATCACGAAAGAAGAAACAAGGGCAGCATTGAAGATGCAGTTCGGTGATGATTCAAAGAAAGATAAGACTCCGTTTACACATCCGCAGCTGAATAATATGAAGAACAAATACATGCGTTCTGTATGTTCAACACTGATATCTGAGCACCTTGATATGAACACAAAGCTACCAAAAACGCAGAAACATGTACACATATATGCAACTTCATTCCTGTTGTTAGGAACAATTTGAATTCAGCGTCTGTTGTGCCCCTATTCTCCCTGTTTCAGTGTTTCTGCTTTCTTTGGTAGCTGTTTACTGCACGTTCAGGGTTATTTTTATTAAGGGGGCCTAAAACTTCGTCATTGTGCTAGCAGTAAACTCGAAACATCCTATGGTAGTTGTAGGTGGCTCAGAGAGTGGTATTATTAATTTCAACTGCGGTCACACATCTGTGGGGCTGCAATGATCCTGGACAATAACCAAATCCTAATAGAGAGGCATATTCATATTACCTGTGTCCCGCTCACTAGGCGGCTTTGGCACGAACTGAAGAACATATTGTTACGGGAAATATTCACAGCACGGCAGTTGTCCACACCACTGAGAATGATCACAGCACAGCACTCGCACAGCAAAGCACTCGTCTGCGTCTTCTTCTTCTGGGAGTCTGTCGCACTTCTTTTTCATCAGCACGGGCAGCGAATACCGCTCAGTAACACGTACTACCCACCGTCGGGAAAAGCACAGTCCCGGTGCGTTCTGCGTTTGTGAAACAGAACGTGCATAATAGGGCTTCAGGCGGGACACATGCACTATTTCAGAGGATGGCGCTCTGGACGAGGATTTCGGAGGCACAGATTCAACTTCGTATGTGACGTCTGTCACGGGGCACAAAACTCGGTAAGGGCCTGTGTAGCGGGGCAAAAGTTTTTCACACAAGCCCACGCGACGGCACGGGAGCCACAGCAAGACGAGTGACCCAGGAGTGTAATGGACATCACGGTGGCAACTGTCGTACCGGAACTTCTGAGAGTCTTGGGATGGAGAGAGCCTGGCATGAGCTATCCGGCAGGCATCATGAGCGCGGGCTACGGCATCACTGGCGTAAGTACTGGTGGCGTCTTCCGCGAGTAGTGAGGTGTCGAAGGGCAGTAACGGGTGTCGGCCAAATAACAGATAAAATGGGGAGTATCCAGCGGTAGAATGGACTGATGAATTGTAGGCGAATGTCACAAAGGGTAGACGAACGTCCCAATCCCGGTGGTCGTCAGACACATACATGGACAGCATGTCTATGAAGGTACGGTTTAGGCGTTCCGTGAGGCCGTTGGTCTGGGGGTGATAGGCTGTGGTGAATTTGTTACGGACGGAACGGAGCACGAACGGAGAATTTCGTCAACCAATCGCGACAGAAAGCAGCGGCCACGTACAGTTAGCAGCTCACGAGGAGCACCATGATGTAGAATCACGTTTTCTAGGAGGAAGTCAGCGACGTCTGTGGCGCAGCTGGTCGGGATGGCTCTGGTAATAGCATACCGCGTAGAATAATCGATGGCGACGGCGATCCATTTGTTCCCTGAGGCGGAAACTGGAAAGGGCCCAAGAAGGTCAACACCTGCACGGGAAAATGGGTCAGTGGGTATGGGGATCGGTTGCAAATGGCCTGAAGGCAAAATTGTCGGCTTGTTTCGACGCTGACACAATTCACATGCGGCAATATATTGCTGGACGGAGCGGTAGAGCCCCGGCCAGTAGAAGCGTCGGCGCAGGCTGTCGTATGTGCGAGAGACACCCAGGTGGCCAGCCGTTAGAGCATCATAAAACTGGTCAAGGATAGTGGAACGGAGATGTAGAGGAACGACGAGCAAAAGGTCTGCGCCGTCTGGTCGCATATTGCGTCGTTATAGGGTGTGCTCGTGGAGAGCATATAAGGCAAGAGATGGATCCTGTCGGTCGCAGGTCAGACGGAGGATAATGGATTGGAGCAAAGGATCTAAGTGTTGTTCGTAGGCAATGTTAGAAAAGGCCGACACAGACAAGACACATGCGTCATCGTCAGAGCCGGTAAGACTAGGGGAGTCGACGGGATGGCGGGACAAGCAGTCTGCATCTTGGTGAAGCTGGGTGGACTTGTACACGACGGAAAATGTACACTCTTGTAATCGAAGCGCCCAGCGCCCCAAACGGCCTGTAGGATCTTCGAGGGAGGAAAGCCAACACAATGAATGATGGTCTGTTATAAAAGTTAAATGCCGGCCAAACAAATAAGGGCGGAATTTTGTAATAGCCCAAACGAGTGCCAGGCACTCTCGCTCTGTGATAGAGTAATTTTGTTCAGACGTAGATATGAGGCGGCTGGCATACGCAATCACCCTTGTGTGGCCGTGTTGTCACTGGGCAAGTATAGCTCCAATGACAGTGCCACTTGCGTCGGTGCGGAGTTCAGTATTGGCAGATTGGTTGAAATGGGCCAAGACGGGTGGAGTTGTGAGAGCAGCAATAAGTTCCGAGAAAGCTGCAACTTGTTCAGGCCCCCAGGAGTGTGAAACGTCTTTCTTTAGGAGCTTGGTGAGAGGACGAGCTAGCGCTGCGAAACTCAGGACGAATCGTCGGAAATAAGAACATAGGCCAATAAAGCTTCGAACATCGCTGGATGAACGTGGAGTGGGAAATTCTCTGACGGCACGAATCTTGTCGGGATCAGGCTGAATGCCGGCAGCATTAACCAAGTGACCAAGGACTTTGATTTGTCGGTTTCCAAAGCTGCACTTTTTGGAGTTTAGTTTCAAACCGGCGCGGCGAAAAAGCGCTAGGATTGTAGAAAGGCGACGGCTATGGCTTTCAAATGTAGGCCAGAAAACTATTATATTGTCAAGCTAACACAAACAAGTGGTCCACTTAAAGCCTCGGAGCAGAGTCCATCATACGTTCGAAGGTTGCTGGGGCATTGCAAAGGCCGAAAGGCATGACTTTGAATTGATAAAGGCCGTCAGGGGTGATGAACGCTGTTTTATCACGGTCTCTCTCGTCGACAGAGATCGGCGAGGAGCCCGAACAAAGGTCGATGGACGAAAAGTAGCTGGCTCCGTGCAAAGTATCAAGCGCGTCGTCTATACGCGGAAGAGGATACAAGTCTTTATTGGTTATCTTATTAAATGACGATAGTCAACGCAGAATCTCCAACTGTTTTCTTTCTTTTTGACCAACACGACAGCGTATGCCCAGGGGCTACTGGAAGGCTCAATTATGTCGTTCGCCAACATTTTGTCGACCTCTGTTTGGATTACGCGTCGCTCGGCAAGCAAAACACGATAGGGCCGCCTGTGAATAGGACTGGCGTCACCGGTGTTAACGCGGTGACTGACAACTGTGGTTTGACCCAATGGGCGGGTACCGAAGTCAAAAAGGTCACTGTAGGTGAGCAAAAGCTGTTTTAACTCTGAGGCGAATTCAGGCTGGAGATCAGCTGCAATCATGCTTTTAACAGGATCAGGGCGTGATGTAGAGGACGAGGGAGTTGTTGCAGGGACGGCATTTGGATTATCGGTAGTCAGAGCTGAAATGGCGCAATGTCATCGGTGACAGCTCTCCTAGTGAAATTCCCTCGGGTAGAACTTGAGTTGATAAGCTGAAGTTAAAGACCGGGAGAGTGGCAGGGTTCTGGGAGATATGCACAATCAGATGAGGAAGGGTGACGTGCCGCTGCAAGATGTCATCAGTAATGGGACACGCGAGATAGTCGCCGTCTGGGACGGGTGGGAGTGGTGACATAGGGATGTAGACGGCAGCTTCAGGAGGAAGGCGGCAGAACTGTGCTGATCGAAGGCGGGGTGAGCAGAAGGGATCTTCAGAGCAGAGCGGAAGATCCAAGCGAAGTAGGCCAGTAGAGCAGTCAATGAGGGCAGAGTGGGCTGTTAAAAAGTCAATGCCAAGGATAACGTCGTGGGGGCATTCTTGGAGAACGGTGAACAACACTGGAGCATGACGACCACCAATGGTAACTCACGCTGTGCACATGCCAACCACGGCAGCAGGGCTTCCATTGGCGACGCGAATTGTGGGCGAGACGGCTGGAGTAAGGACTTTTTTGAGGCGACGGCGAAATGAGGAGCTCAGAACGGACAGTTGTGCGCCGGTATCAACGAGAGCAGAAAGGGGAACACCATCCACAAGGACGTCGATGCGATTATTTTGTAGGGCAGGGGTCAGCAGAGGTTTTTCAGTGCGTGTCACAAATGTAGCGTCTCCACCGGGAGCTGCATTGGCTACTTTTCCGGTATGTGGCTGGAATAGGACGGGGATAAACGGCGGCGACGAAGAAGAGAACGCGAGCGTCGCGTCTGCGGGGATGGTGAACGGTTAGCAGCACGAGCAGGGACACGGGGGTCAACAGTGGTCTGGTCGGGGCGAGGTGAGTTATAACGAGGGGCATAGTCTCCGCGGCGGTCGACGTAGGGGAATTGACGAGGTGGCGTGTACCAACGGCTACGAAAGTGACGGGAAATGTGGCCAACGCGGGAACAAGTAAAGCAGATGGGACGATTGTCATGGGTACGCTACTCATTCGGATTGCGGTACCGATATTGGGGCGAGAAGTCGGCGGTGGGTTAGGCAGCTGCAATTACTGGAGGGGCAGGTCCTGAATCAACGGTGTCGGTGCGGCAGGTATAAGGAAGACCCATATTGGCAACCTCTTGGCAAACAACAGCCTGACTGAGTGATATTATAGCCGAGGTATTGTCGGGGGTATGCGAGAGTGAAGCTGCAGGAGTCATTGCCTCGATCTCTTGGCGGACGATGCGGGTCAAGGTGGTGTCATTAGTTGGCGGTCGAGGAGGCGGAAGACCGACAAAGGAAGAGCTTGCAGCCGTGTTCGGTAGACTGCCGAAACGATGAGATATGCGCCTGTGTTTCGCTTGTTCGAAACGTCGGCACACTTGTAGTACAGGGTCCACGGTGGAACAATCCCTGCATAAAAGGAGTTTGACAGCATCGTCGGCAATGCCTTTTACTATGTGGCCGACTTTTTCCTCCTCAGGCATGGCGTGGTCGACTTTGCGGCACAGGGACAGGACGTCCTGTATATAAGTGATGTAAGACTCTGTAGACGTTTGCGCCCGAGAAGCGAGCGCCTTTTCAGCGGCAAGGTGACGGCCAATGGGCTTTCCGAAGAGGTCGTAGAGCTTTTGCTTAGAGATATCCCAAGATGTGAGGTCCTCTTCATGGGTCTCAAGCCACACCCGCGCTGTCCCAGTCAAGTAAAAGACGATATTAGCAAGCATAAGTGTGGGATGCCACCTGTTGTGCTTGCTGACTCGTTCGTATAGGGCCAGCCAGTCGTCGACATCAACGTCGTCGGTCCCACAGAAGGTTCCGGGGTACGGGGATGGGCCATGACGACAGCAGCTGCGGCGACAGTATATGTAGCGACGCCAGTAGTTATAGTGGTGGTAATGATGGCACGGGGATCGAAAGATCCACCTCCACCAAGAGATGTTACGGGAAATATTCACAGTACGGCAGTTGTCCACACCACTGAGGATGATCACAGCACAGAACTCGCACAGCAAAGCACTCGTCTGCGTCTTCTTCTTCTGGGAGTCTGTCGCACTTCTTTTTCGTCAGCACGGCCAGCGAATACCGCTCAGTAACAATATGAACTGCCAAGAGGTACCGTTTTCGTGCGGACTCACCTCCCCCCTTAACAAACCCACAACTGGAACAAAGGAAGGCTGATAGGATGCAAAGAAATACTTCATCGCTACAGACTAAGCTGGATGCTATTTGTTAAGAGTGATCGCATGCTCGGCAAAAATGAGGGAGTAATTATGGACGCTTACGCACGCGAACCAATCAGAATCCTTAAATAATAATTGGCATATAGTATCTGGAGCTTTACAATAGAAAAACAAACATTGCAAGCACATGCAGACATGATTCAAGTGATATTGGCATGTACACAGTTGGACAATAATTCAAGGTCATTAGAATTTGAAGATATCGAAGGCCCGGACGCTCAGGTCGAACCATCAATCCAACCCCAGCAGTCACCAGGTCCTAAAAGGATCCTGGGAAACTCGTAGCCTTGACAGTTAAAACCTCTTTGAATTTGACTGACAAAATAAACCCTTGTCTGTCTTCCACTCTGTAAGGCTTCGCGGCTGACGTAATTTGAAATTTCTAAAACCTGGTAATGATTGTTTTCTTTGTGTAGCCGTAATATGTGGGGTGGGCTATTAGTAAATCACATTCGCAAAACGAGTTCCTAATATATGCAAGTGTTGTCGCGAAATATACAGCCGTCAATGCGCTTAACACAAATGCTCGACCGCGTGAACTCCACGAGTTTAACGCCACACACAACTGGCCGATGGGTCCTACAACCTTTTAGTGTTGATTTGGGGCATCAGCGATCTCTCCCGGCGAAACATAAAGCATGACGTCAAGCCCAGCGGCTAGCAGAGAGTGATGCAACTATCCGTTCAGGGCACGCGCTCAATAATTCGTGTTTAGCGTGCTGACGGCTACATTATTTGAGATATGACAGCTGTTGGAATGTAGTTTTCGAAACCAATTTTTGTTTTATTGCAAGCCACATTATAGTGGTTTACACTCTTTTACCATTATTTTAAAAACCTATTTGGTATCGTCAGAACTCCACCTTTTAAATAGTTGAAGTTATATGAGAGGTCACTAGAGTGGGTCTTATTATAAGCTATGGCTTGAATCTTACCATGCTGCAGACTTGGCGACATAGCTTAAGGAAGTAGCATAATGCTTCTTCTTTTATTTTCCCGGTAACGAATCTCCTCTAAGCGAGCATCCACGGGTTCAGCATGACGCCGCGAGGACATCGGGGGAACATGTACTTGAGGGGGTAATTATCCATTACAATCTGAAATAGTGCATCTCATAGCCAGACCAAGCAAGGCGCCCGTGTGCTGTGCGATGTCAGTGCACGTTAAAGAACCCCAGGTGGTCGAAATTTCCGGAGTCCTCCACTACGGCGTCTCTCATAGCCTGAGTTGCTTTGGGACGTTAAACCCCACAAACCAACCAACCAATTCTTTAGTGCCAAAATATTAGCCCACAACTGGTTTTCATTAGGCGCCAGTGCATATGTGTGAGACAAACATTTAGCCGTGACGAGAGATGATAGTTTGTTCACTCTCTTCACTGTCACACTGGGCAATGCTGGCTTCAACCTCGCAATACGATGAATCGGTTACGAGCGTTCCTATTCTAGTCGCTCCTAGTCAGATGCCGGTGATTTACGCAGCACGGGACACAGTCTGCTCTTCGAGGTTGCTTTCTAGCAGTATTACCTGCTACTCATCGCTATTTGACGGCTCCTACTGACACTTCGCTTGTCGTCGAAATTTCAGTGGTTTGCCCTTCCCTGCAATATGCTGCTTACGTGCCCGAAACATTTCTTCAGCTCGCTTCCCGCTCTCATTTTCTTTCCTCCTCTAGAGCTTCAGCTGCTTTTTCTTCAGCCTGAGCGGTATATTTCAGATGCTGCTTTAGCCGTCGGGAGTGGTTAACGCATTTATCCCAGTTGACATCTTGTGTTTGAAAGCCCACCTATTTCCTGCTCCGAAGAGTCCAATGGCACTATCGCGTTCTCTGAGTTTTCACAAGTTAAACGTAAGCCAGCTCCGCAACAACCTGTTTTCAAAAACATCAATAAGCCTTGCTCTCCACCTCAAGCAGTCGTTTCGTGGCAGAAACGTCCGACGGATTACTACTATTGTCGACCCTTGAGTCAATACGCGCACTTATGAGAACGCCACTGCTAAGCAATGACGCCACTCCTGCACACGCCCTGCTCGGAAATCGGCAGCTGCCCCATGGCGTGAACCACGGACATCGAAGATGCGACCACCCCACGTCGACCGCGCGCTCAGCAGGGGCCCGCGGTCGACTCGGCTATGCGCAGCCCCCGAGGCGCTGGTCTTCTGGCCCCTTCTTCTTTACCCCATTTTGGGATGGCCGTCCTCCGTTGTCATAAAGTAATTCGCAACATGCAAACACGAAACATAGGCATGAACAGTAATCGCGTCCTTTCTCGGAGCTTGTTTGTGGGAATCCATCCGCGGTAAATGGAGACATAAATACGGCAATATAGTGAATTATCTGATTGTTCTAAGAGCACCAACGCCTAGATTGCTGTCAAGATATTGGCGACAGACGTCGCCTACATGGTTTAAAAAGACCTAAGGGGATACAAAAGGTAGAAATTTGGTGCCTCAGAAAAACAACACATTACAGCAAATGAGCAAGCAGGTCTGGTGCTCCCAAAGCTCAACAATAAAAGATAGTAAATTATATTTTAAACTACTATTGCTTGAAAGCAGCTCATTGGAACCTGTGAAATAATTAGGACACAATGGGATACAACGAATGCGAAGTTGTTGAATTTATAAATGAGATCCAAAGGGATAATTACTTTAAAAATGGCTCCTTGAATTTGTTTTATTTCTTTAGCACATCTGACACACGCAGCAAACGGTGCTCTCTTGCAGAACAACGCAAAGCATTCTGTAACCGTTTTGGCGTAAGGGTGAGAATATTTCGATATGTAGGCTTATTGAAATACTTCCTGAGAAGGAGAGAAAAAACAGCCGTTAGACCTTTCTGATAAGCAAGCTGCCTCCATCTTGTATTAATTTTTGGACATCAATTCGAATAAATTTTCAGACCTTTTTAATTTCTAAAGTAGGAATGTTTTGTATTGTATATTATTTTGAAAAAAACATTTCAACCTTGAACTAGATATAAGATGCATGGATCTTTGAAGTTAGTCTGACCGGGGTAATATTTTGTGTGGCAATAAAGGCGACTCCTAGAAACTCATTCACGTTTCTGCAACCCAATTCATGATGTAAAAAACGACTCCATGCTTTTTACAATAAACGCATTTGCTTTCCACATGTTTGTTTAGGTACAATTTGAATAAATTGTCCGACTCAAATGTATGTCACGATATCTACAGTTCTATATTCGACAGATTTACACTGGCAACCGGCACTCGGTAGCTTGTATTTGTTATGACACATTCAACAAAACATTACAAATCAAATAAGGACCTGCTTCGCATAGCTTAGCCGAAGGATATTTCAAAAACAAGCATTTCTTAATATTTTAAAAATATTTATTTGACTTGAAAAATGATAATCTCAGCCATATTCATACAATACTGTAAATATTGTTTTAGTTTGAAAGATATTTTAACAAGCGAGGTGAACGTTCGAACTTGTACGCACCAATTATTTTCATGTCAACATTTCAGATGCCCTCCTCCTTCGCCGTACCTTGAATATTTCCAAACTGTGGAAACATCCACAAATGAAAAACTTCCATGGCCATATTGCTGTCCACAATTGCACAAGCTCTATATAAAGACGACAAAAGAATAATGTTATAAGTTCGCTTAAACTACGTGGAGGATATGAATGTAGCTAATGCGTATCCATTAAAAAGCACATGCCTTTAAATGTTTGCACCCAAGTTTGTGCCTTGTAGAAATAAAGGTTTTTTTGTTGATTAATCTTCACTAAAATTTTAGGAAGCTTACAAGAACAAGCGCAATACACCAATTAGGCGTACATATACACATGTGCACTCTAGATTGGTGTTTCTATCTTTGACCCGGTGATGCCAAGCATATTACATGCGTAATTTATTTATGCTGTTCTAATCTAGCTGCCATGTTAGAAATTGAATCCTTCCGTGGGTAATTTGGCAGCCCGCTATGTTAAAAGACATAGTTAATTTCTATTGAACTCTTCAAGTGAGTTTATTACAAATTGTGCATCTTGGTAGCGTTTCTTCTTGCGTAATCTCTATACATGCAAAACAAGCTTTCTTTCATTTTATTGAAATATTTTTAGCTCATAAGAAAACCGTTCGCTCTTCTCGTACAGCATCGATGAGTTATTATTGATTATACGGATATTAGAAAATTTATATTCGTTGTATCTGTCACCCTTTCTAACATGTAACGATGCCCCAGCTACGATTATGCTCACTTCCAGTAATTTTTGTGTGGTGGCACTATTGCGGTCTCAGAGGAGAATTTCTCGCCCACCGTGAAAACCAAGACCCTAATCCAGCAACCTCTATTGATAAAAAAGGTGGCATTTTGATGCCCACGTTTCGACAGCGGCAAGTCCAAGGTATAAATTCAGAGATAACAACAAAAAAAGCCTTTAGATAGAGAAAAAAAGACAAAATAAATATCAGGTAATAATACAAACACTTACAAAATGCTCTTCAAATTCATGGAAGGTATGAAAAGTAGAAATTATTTTGCATGTAATAAAACACAGATTTACTGATGACATTCTCTTACTAGGTAACTCAGGGGATGACCTGCAAAGAA
Source organism: Amblyomma maculatum (assembly GCA_023969395.1). Taxonomy (NCBI): domain Eukaryota; kingdom Metazoa; phylum Arthropoda; class Arachnida; order Ixodida; family Ixodidae; genus Amblyomma; species Amblyomma maculatum. Next base: position 1,582,201 of record JAJIZL010019921.1, on the reverse strand, counting down.
TGATTGGTGGCTTAGACAGGAAAAGCAGAGAGGTAGGCTTGAAAAAGCAATATCTAGAAGAGTAAGATAATGCCCAACAGCCTCGAGAAGGAACAGTAGTTTACGGTAGGTAGCGAAGCACTGCATGTAATAGGCGTACAAGTGCACGATGTGCGTCTACTGCAGACAGCGTGCGTGAAAAAAGGAACGATACATGAGTGCGACCGCTGAGAAAGTGGGCAGCCTTGAGACTCTGGTATTTATTTCACGTGGTGGCGCTGCGCACCGTACGCGTCGAGGAAGAGAGCACTGCTAACATCCGCTAGCTGCGAAGAGGTACACAGCGGCACCGAGAGTCGCCTCTACTGCCCCCCCCCCCCCCCCTCCGCAGACGCAAGGGTCGGTTTTGCCGAGCTGATTCCCAGGATACGTGTTTGGGCACGGGGCACATTGTGGAAGGACCGGCGGCGGAGAAGTGGGGAATGAAACAGATACACACGAATTCGCCATGAACGCGGGTTTCACATAGTCGATTGTAACCACATCTTCACGGCCATTTACAGACACAGTGAAAGTCTTTTTCCACGCTGTAACACTTTTAACCGGTCGTCATACGGTACAGTGAGAGAGGATCGGATGCCTTCCCGACGAAACGAAAATGTAAGCTGAGGTAGAAGCTGCTTGCTCACGAAAACGTCACTAGTTGAGGGCTGTCGACCTCGTTTTGGTCGCAAGCACTCAAAGAGTGAGCGACGTTGCTCAATGTTGGCGGGAGGCGAGAGAGTGGGTGCTGCAGGTGGGGGGAAGAATTCACCAGTTAAACGTAGAGTGGTCCCGGAGACCATCTCGGCACAGTGCTCAAGGTCTTCCTTTATCGCCGGCCGAATGCCTAGATGAACAAGCGGAAGGTCGTTGACCTATGAAGTTCGAGCGTCGCGGGCGAGGAGAGCGGCCTTCAGCTGCCCTTGGAGCCTTTCAAGCATGTCATTTCAGGGCGGATGATATGCAGTTGTGTGGATGTGGCGGATGCCGAAAATGCTTGTGTCGTCCGCGGTCGATTGTTACCACGCTGATACACCCGAAACGAGAGATCCAACTGGCTACGAAAATAGACGGCACGGCGGACGCCGTAATATCATAGACCAGAAACACTTCAGGCCATCGCGTGTAGCAGTCAACACAGGTGAGGATGTAGCGTTTACAACGTGACGAAGCCACTGGGCCGACAATGTCGATGTGAACATGGGCGGATCGCGAGTGAGGTAGCCGGAAGGGTTGCAGAGGTGACATGGTGAGTCGGGTGGTCTTTACACGTTGGCAGCGCTGACACTCTTGAGCCCAACAGCGGACGTCGGCGTTGATGCCGGGCCACACAAAACGGGAGGTGATGAGGCGCTAAGTGGTACGAACGTCAGGGTGGCTCGAGCCATGTAGCTTTTCAAAGATTCAGCGGCGGTGCGAGGATGGAACGAATGGACGGGCACATCCAGTGGACATGTCGCAAACAATCGTACCAGAGGAGAATGGATGTGCAACTAATTAAACGAGAGGGATGGGGACCCTTGCCATTCCCCACGAAGCTAGTTGGCAGTGCGTTGTGCCTCTGCGATCATGCCGAAATCCACAGCACTAGCAGAAGGCGCATCGACACGCGACAAGGCGAAGACATTAACAGTTCCTTCGATGTACCGGAGGTCAACCGTGAATTCGGAGATGAAATGCAAAAGCCGAGCTTGACGTGACGTGTGCGTGCAGTGGTTGCCGCAGAAAGCAAATGTCAGTGGCTTGTGATTCGTTAGTACGCGGAACGCGCTGCCTTCGAGCAGATGGCCAAAGTGTCGAATGCCAAGGTAGACAGGGAAGAGTTCGCGGTGAATATGCTGCACCAAGTTTCTGCTGGCTTAAGCTTCTGTGAAACGAAACCAAGTGGGCACGACAAGGTATCCTGGAGGTGTTGCAAAACTGCACTAACAGCATGGGAAGAGGCGTCCATGATGAGCCTCACGGGAGCGTCGTTTAATGGATGCACAAAGAGAGTAGCGTTCACCGGGGTATTGGCTTCTACAAACGCAGCCTCTGCTTCGGTGTCCACTCTAATGATGCAGATGGTGCTTTCGTGGTCGTCAACATTTCAGTCAGAGGCAGATGAATGTGGGCTATACTTGGTAGGAATCGACGGTGAAAGTTCAGAAGGCTGATAAATTCACAGAGCTTGCGAAGTGACGTGGGCAGCGGAAAATCGCGCAGTCTCAACTTTCCTGTGTAGTGGGTGGATTCCCTTATAAGTGACAAGGTATCCGATAAAATCAACAGAGGCAACGCCAAATACACTTTGTGCTGTATTGATAATCCATGTTCTTTGAATCTTGAAAACAGCAACCGCAGATGGTCAGCGCGCTGCTCGGGTGACGAACTGGCCATTGGTAGGTCGTCAAGACATGCAACGACGGAATGCAGACCACGGATGATCTTATTTATGAATCGCTGAAATGTCGAGCCGGCATTATGTAACCCGAAAGACATGCGAACATACTCGAAAACGCAAAAAAGTGTTGTGATGGCCGTCTTCGGTATATCCGCAGGCTCAACAGAAATTTGGTGATATGTCTTGACTAGGTCAACCTTACTAAATATAATGCTTCCAGCAAGAGTGGCTGCAGAGTCGTGAATATGAGGGAACGAGCACCGGCCGGGGCCGGTGCGGGCGTTCAATGCACGGTAGTCTCTACAAGGACGCCAGTCTCAAGAGCCACTGTTAGGCACCATGTGCAGGGCAGATGGTGCCCTGCACTAGCTTCTTGATGAAAGGCGAATGATGCCTAACTGCAAAATGTGGTTAAACTCTGTGCGAGCTGTGGCGAGGCGCTCTTCACCAAAATGCCGTGGTTTGCAAGACATCAGAGGTCCCGTGATGACGATGTGATCAGTCACAGTGTGCTGCACAGGTAGTTCCAGGTAGAAGGCTCTAACGAGCTCGAGAAAATCTGAGGATCGCAGCAAACTGATGTTCGCAAAGGCGGAGCTGCTTGTACAGGGGTGGACACACGTGCGAGAAAACCTTGCACGGACAGGCTGGTCGTACAGTCCACAAGTCAACGGGAGCGAACATTTACGTTGAAACCGAAGTGGTTCGGAAAGTCCGCGCCTAATATGGCAAAGCGCAAGTCGAAGACGACGAAAATTTATCGAAATGTGTGGCGCAAGCCCAAGTCGATTGTGAGCGACCTCTGCTCATAAGTCGCGAATGTAGATGATGCGTTCACAGCTTTCAGATACGCAGTCCTCGGACAGCGTTGTCGGTCGAGGCTCGAGGCAGAAATGACGCTTACCTTGACACCAGTGTCCACTAGAAAGCGATGTCCTGCGTTCCTTTCTGTAACGTAGAAGAGGCGGCTTGGTGTAGCGGTTGAATCACGCGCCGCCATTAATGACTCGTTGCCGTGTTTCCCTGCCACAGACAAGGCTGGCGACATTCCGCAGCGCTGGCGCCGAACCTGGTGTGATACCAGCAAGAGCCTTCGGAGCTAAGGCTTGAACTGCAACGCTGGGAATATGAGCGTGAACCACCACTAAGAGATCGACGACGACGAGGCGTGGGAAATGCATTGCTGCCAGGGAGTCCGCTAGTCGCTCAATTTTCAGCTCGGGTCGAGACTGCCGAGTGTCGAGCTCCGTTGTCAATGTGGGCTCACACTGAAGTAGCCGTTGACGAGTCGGCGAGTTCAGCTGGTTTTTTGAGAGGCATATCGTCCACAGCAGCCCAAACCACCACAAGCGTCTGACGCAAATGCTGTAGGAAAAGTTCACGTAACAGCGGGCTCTGCGTCATGAGTACAGTCTTCGAGGCGTTGTTGCATCCGGTGTAACAGTTGTCACGGTCGACGATCGTCAAGTTCCTCTGTGTTGAGAAGTTGCTGCAGGCGGCTTAGCTTCGGCACTGTCTTGCGCGTCAGCACGGGGGCCTTGAAATAGTCGTAGGGTGTGGGGAGGTGCAGAGCTGTCATCATGTCGTCGAATTCATCAGGTACCGCTGATGAAAGTGCTGCAATGACGTGGAGGTACTTACCTCGTTAAGATGTTATGTGTCGCGGATAGATCGAAGAGGGCTTCGACTTGCGTAAACCACACGGCTGGGTTCTTTGGCCAAAATGGCGGCAGACTCAGTTGAAAGTTCGAAACAGCTTGCATGGCTGCGCCGTGCCCTGGAACGTCGGATGGTACTGTCGTAGGATTCTGAGATGCCGGGGTGTAGTCGCTGGTCTTTGCAGCGTTCCCTTCGTTCTCCATCACGTAAGTACTACGTACAACGTCCGGGTCACCAAGCTATAGGGGCACAATATGCGCCCGCTACAAACAGCGCGCGTGAAAAAAGGTACGATACATGAATGCGACCGCCGAGCAGGCGGGCAGCCTTGAGATACTGGTTTTTATTTCACGTAGCGGCGCTGCGCACCGTGCGCGCCGAGGAGGAGTGCGCTGCTTACATTCGCTCGCTGCGAAGAGGTACACAGCGATGCCTAGGGGAGCCTCTACAGGCAAATATGTCTACTTAGGAAAGATAGTCACCGCAGATCCGGACCAATAAATAAATAACAAGGCGACAAAGAGTGGGATATGGAGCGCAGTTTGCAAGTACTCGCAGATTGTGACTAGCAGCTTACCGGTATCGCTCAAGGGGAAAGTATAAGACAGTGTCATCTTACCTGCCTTCAGTTATGAGGCTGTAATGTGAGGTTGACGAAAAGGGTTTTGCTTATGTTGGACAACGCAAAGGGCTATGGAACGAACAATGGTAGGGGTAACGTTAAGAGATGGGAAGCGTGTAGAGAGGGTCAGTGAAATTACTCTGGTTACTAAGATTCTAGTAGAAATAGAGAGGAAATTGGCATGGGCAGGACATGTAGTGTGAAGAGAGGATAACAGATGGTCGCTTAGTTTAACAAACTGAGTTCCAAGGGAACGAAATCGTTGCGGGGGTGGCAGAAAGTTAGGGGGTGGATGAAGTAATGTTCGCAGGGGTCAAGTGGATGCAGCTAGTGCAGAACCGGGGTGATGGGAGGGATAAGGCAGAGGCATTCGCCCTGCAGTGGGTATAATCCAATTAGTCAATCAATCAATCAATTTTTATTTTCACCGAAACAAAAAACACATGGCGAAAAAAGGAGGTGGGAGAAAAAGCTGCACAATAGCAGCTTGACAAAGCTCCAACCACCCTGACAACAATGACAGCACTGCAACATTTCAGATTTTTGTTCAGTGTACTAGGAACTGTACAAAACGAAAGTAAAAAGAAACATCTAGTTACACTAATGCTAGTTTATAAATAACTGCTCTATGTCCCTTTTGTTAAGTTTCGTAGTGAATATGTCTTGCTTCGCAAAGTCATTGAGTGTGTGGGGGAGTGTGTATTCAACGCGTTGGCGGCCATAACCTGTGCGCGTGACGGGAACTTTCCATGGTAGTTTATGGCGATGAGGGTATATGTATTCGTGCTTATGAAGATTGGCGAGTGAGAGGAATGTGCCTAAATTGCCCTGCATTGCTGCATTGTAACTTTTTATTAGTTGATGAAGATTAAATCCGGCTGATGATGATTAAAACACAGAACTTAACAACGCACAGTATTAGAATAGGTTGATACACATAAACCTCAGTTTTTACCAGGCTCTGTCACAGGCCGACGCCTGGAGAGTCATGGTCCGGAAATGCTGAAGACTGGCGCTGCTCGCTCCTAGCTGCATGGCTGGCCGCACAGCGGCTTATCTTTGACGAGAGACAATTGCAGTAGGGAAGCAACCTTTGTTTCTACTCTTCGCGTCTCTCCGCGCAAAGAATATGGAAAAAAATGCATGCCCTTTTAAGGAACAGGAAGACGAAATTAAGGATTAACAACATTTTGCCTGCTATTTAATTCATTGTGACTCTTCTCTGTATGAAAATACCCATACAAGAAATCACTGGCTACGACACTTTTAATGTCTTCATCTGGCACCCCCTCTCATAGTGTCGTGGCCAAAGACGACATGAAAGAATCGATACGGCAGCTAAAATCATCTGAACACAATATACTTAAAATGCATTTACACGCTGTCAATGAAGAAAACTCGCTTCATTTACGCTAGAAACTCCGCGTGGTTATCTAGTTCTTTGGGGAATTTCATAAAATGTTAGGGACCGGACTGGCACTATGTCTGTAATGATTGAGTATAAAACTAAAGACACGAAATAATGGGCTCTGAAATAAACAAATACACTACATACTTTAAGTTGCTGCCTACTAGTATTCTCACTTAGTGGTGGTAAGCCCGGAAGCCACAAATAAAGACCCTGGCGTTGCACTTGAATGAAGCTCTTTGTTGGACTGACGTGCGCCCCGAGAACAAATAAGGGAGTCGGCGGCGGCGATAACAGCAAATGTGCTCGTATGTCGTCGAACTAAGAATGCTCGTCGCAAACGCCAACGCTCAATTTAAAGACGGCAAGGAAACATCGGGATAAAGATGCAAGCTGTGACAGCGTAATCTGGAACATTGCAGAAACACCCGAGTAGCAGGAGTCTTCTAGATTCCTCTCGACGCATCTTGCGTGAAGACGAAAATGATAAACCAGCATTTCGCGACAACGACATGAACACAAGTAATTGTCAGAATCGATCCTCGCGCTACAATCACTGTGTAAGCCACATGCCGGCGGCTGTCAAAAAAGAACAGATAAAGACTAGAATCTTTCACGGCATTACTCTTTTCTTAAAAATGCATCTCCCCGATTCTTATAAAATAAGCATAAAAAGGTAAGCCTAGCACTAGAGTTTAAAACTACTGTCGTTTAGCGAGCGAACTAAGGCTTCAGGCGCATCACATGGACGATTTCTAGGCACGCCCGACGCCGCTACCATGTGATCGTGCCCTCGGGGATGACTTCAGTCAGGTTGTACTATGCGCCGAAGGATTTTGTGTGGCCCTATTATCGGGGTAGTAACTATTCACTTAGACCGCGACTGCGAATTCGTCCAAACCCACAATTGGTCTCCTGGCTTACAGTCTGCGTGGCGTCGTCGTAAGTTTTATCGTCCGGTGCCGGTGTGCTGTTGGTCTTTAATACTCAGCCGCACGAGTTGCCGGGCTCCCTCTGCACACTGCAAGTAGGCGACGATGCCGAGGTTGTCTTCTGGTACGTACGGCAGCATCGCGCCAAGCGGGGTTGCGGGCTCCCTGCCGTAAACAAGCCTGAACAGGTCGCCCTGGTTGTCTCCTGGATGGCAGTGTTATAGGTGAAGTTCACGTACAGCAAGGTGACGTCCGGCTCTTGTGTTCGGCGTCGGCGTACACGGCGAGCATGTCCACTATAGTTTTATTCGAAGTTTCGTGAGTGCGTTCGTCTGCGGTTGGTAGGCGGTCGTACTCCGATGGCTTGTTTGGCTGTACTTAGAGATGGCTTGAGTCAGCTCCGTCGGAAAGGCTGTTCCATTGTCAGGGATGAGCACTTCCGGGCGTGCGTGTCGTTAGAGAATGCGCTCGACGAAAATGTTTGGGGGTTTACGCATGCCTTGAACCTAGTGATAGAGTTAAAGCTTTTAGTGCTGCACTAAAATTTGCTGCGGACGCCTAAATTAAATGTGCCGCCGTAACAGCGTTCGGAAGAAACTTATATCCTTGTAACTTGCTTTTCTCGTTCGCTTCTACCAACTACTGATTTATGTCTTCCTCTTCTCCTTATTTTGGTCTAATGCTTTTCCTCCTTTTCTTCCCCTTCTATTTCTTCTTCTTTTACCTCTTTTTCTTTTTATTTTTTTACTTCTTTCCTTCTTCTGTTTTGTTCTTTCTCTTTCTAATTTTTCTCCTCCTTTTTCTTCTTCGTCTTCGTTTTCCACGGTGCTACGGTGCCACGCCGACGGCTTGAAAACCTAGTGCAGCGTAGCTTTCGCTACAAAGCTTGGCTGCTTCTACGGTACCATTTGGCATGACGATGACCCACTTGTTACATGTAGATGAAGTCGAAAAGGGGCCAATGAGGTCCATTCCAATTTGTTGAAACGGCTTGGTCAGGGGTGGTATGGGTTTCAATAGCCGAGCATGTCTGATTGGAGGCGTCTTGCGTCGCTGGCATTTATGACACGTTTTCACGTAATGTGCGAGTCGGCAAGTAACGGCGGCCAATAATTATTTCTCTTTAACTGCATGCAGCGTACGTGCAATTCCGTGATGCCCTGCTCTGGTCTCGTTATGGAGAGTTTGCAAAATTTCTGTTTGTAGTTCCTTCGGCACGACAAAGAGATATATCGTCCTGTTGGGTGCGAAGTACATCACTAGGGCGTTGCTTTGCAACGCGAAGGATGCCAACTGACGCCAGAATACAGTCGAATGGCAAGTGGTCTTGCCATCTAGGCAATCTGGTTGGTCTTTCAGCTGAGAGCTCGAGCGCTGCTGCTGTGCACATTTTCTGGTGATTACGGGTCCTAAGAAGACATCATCGTCATAGTCCTTCGGGGGACGTCAAAAGGGGCCCGTCACAAGCAGTCTGAGTCGGAATGCGTGCAACCAGACTTGCAGACCGCCGTGATATCAAATTCTTGGAGGCGTAAGGAGACACAGTAAGCACTATTTATCTCATGCATTTTAGCCTATGTTTGGGACCTTTTTTCTCATTATCTGCTGCGGTTAGGGCATTCACCTTGGTTTCATTGTAATCAGCAAACTAATATGTTGATACTGAACCAGGATTACTGTTTCGTGAATTTCGTAGTTTTTCTTTTACTATTACCGCCAAATTTCAAAGCCAAAATCTGCACTGAAAGCCTTTAAACCAAAATTCTATTACTTAATGTTGCATATTCTGTTCCGTAAACTGTTTTTAACATTTACGCCATAGCTGTAATATTTTAAGCCCGTAGCCTGAGTAGTTCCTTAAAAAACAACAGGTCGAATGGTGCACAACTGTGTGTATATATATAATTGCCTTTGAATTTAAAGAAGGAGCTTAATTACACTATAGCACTCTCGAAATATACACAGACTAATGTTTTCAAAAGCCACAAGCATTTTCGTCATTTACATCATCAATACTTTTCTGAGCAAGCTGCCTTGCTCTCCCTACCTCCTTATAGACCTGTCGTGTAACCCTCTGCACGAAATTTAGTTGACTTCATTCAACTTCGCCTAACCAGTGGACTGGAACACACCGCAAAAATTTCGAATGACCTCAAATGTCAGTTTGAGCCATGTTGCTTGATGTTTTCTCTTTGGATGACTGGAACAGGTAAGCTGAGAACCACTGAACACATTGCTGGGAGAACGTGCGTAAACAATTGCTTGTCGTGCAGCGTGTTCAAATAGATTCATATCCTCACCACATACTTTAATCAAGCAGTTTTCGGCAACGGCAAAGGAGAGACGGTTATTGTAAATTCGCTCATAGTCACGGTCACAATCATTAGTCTTTATGGCCTCTAAGCGTCTCGCCGAGCATAAAAGCTTCGATGCAGATGCGCGCGATGACCGCCGGTGGAATGTGTTGATGAGACTTGGTGTTATTTTTTATCAACACATACCGGTTCCTGTAGAAGCGCTGTCTTCAAAACCACTTTTTTGTCTTTGTCATTGGATGAGCCCTAAATATTGATTTTCGAAATGAAAAATGTCCTTGGCCGCGAAGACGCTGAAGCATGAGCAAAATAGTGCGCGTTAGGAGTGTGCATGCGGCTGCTGGATATTTGTTTGGAAAAACGAAATCTGCTAGTGAGCTTTACACGATTGTCAGATGAGTAACAATCACCCCACAAAACATGAGCAAAATAGGCGTTGAATTTTGTTCACATTAGGAGAGGCATAGATGTCAAGCAGGTGTCATTTTACGTCTGCGCAAATACTTTAAGTCTGCGCAAATGAGAGCCCGGACTTCGTAAAGGATAGAATTGGGGTTTTTAGATGTCATAAAAACAACAATGCGAGTTTTTCCTACATCGTCCCCGTAAGCTTCATCGTTCAAGACGACCGCAGGGGCCTTTCAAGCTGGCGAGCAAGCAGAGTTCGTGGTAATCACTTACGACATTATGTGGTCGAAGGTATATTTATGGGCGAAGCTTGCAAGTGGCTCAGATGGTCACGGCGCACTCCTTCTCTTTCGCCAAGTAATTGGTTTCGGCTTTTCAGTAGAACCTGCTAGCGTACACGATAACTTTCTCCTATAGAAGACTGTAGCAGCGCTTAAGATCGTTAATTGCTTCTGCTTGCGGCGCTTTCCATTTAAAATATACATGAGTCTTTGTAAGCTCCGTCGTTGGTGCGAGATGCCAGTAAAGTTCTTGGCAAATGTTCGCTAATAAATGCACAGCGCATGAAATGTGCGCATTGCTTTTTTTTCTGTGCGCTTTAAAGAATCTGCAATAGCAGCTTTTTTCGCTGGGTCCTGGCGAACACCATCCTTGCTAAGGATGAGACCGAGATACCACAGTCCCTCATAGGCGAAGTGGTATTTCTCGGTTCACAATGTTAGCTCTGACGACTTGATTGTGTCGACCACTGTCCTAATACTTTTCGGGTGGTCTTCAAAGTTGGAAGAGAAGGCACCGACGTCGTCTAAGTATACGAGACAAATCTGCCATTTCAAACCAGTCAGTAAATTATCCATTTTTCACTGGAACGTGGCTCTTGCGGAGCAGAGGCCACATGGCATTACCTTGAACTCGAAGAGGCCATCCAGTGTTAATAACTCGCCTTTTCGCGGTGTCTTGAAACAATCTCAATTTTCCAGTTCTTGATATTTACGTCCATTGATGAAAATTACTTAGCGTTGCAAATTCGATCCAGTGTGTCGTCAATGTGGGGGAGCGGGTTGACCCCTAGTAGCACAAACTGAGCTCTAAACTTCGGTCCCTTGTAGACCCAGAGCGGGTTGCCCAAGTGGGCCCAAAGTGAAGAGTTTGCAGAATTTGCAACTCGGCATTGGTGGTGATCAATACAGGCTGCCCCTTGGGCTTCTCATGGGGGACAGTCACGGAACCCCTGGGGCTTCCTCAGTGAACTCAATCAAGGGTGCCCACGCGGAACCGACATGAGACCCAACAGGGTAGCTGGAGGGCAGCTTGATGGGGACCTGCAGTGGGCTGATAGGCGCTACTGTGTAAAGAGGGGTGTCTACTCAAAAGCCAGAGTAACCCTGCGTGGTCCATCTGAAGGGGACCTTCAGGGAGCTTGCAGGGGCTGCCTACGGAACTGAGGGGAGGCCATTAAAAGCCAACCTAACCCCCAGTGTTCCACCTCAAACGAACCTCCAGCAGGTCCTGAGGGATCAGCCGGCACAATTGTAGGTTGCCCATCCATATCCCAAGTGACACACCAGGTCGCCAAATTTTTCCCAGCCTGACTGCTAACAATGTAATTAATTTAGCAGCCTATAAGGGTCTTTCATAACCAACCTACCAAAAACACATGACGGAATGATTTTAGACCCTACATGGTAGTCACATTGGCCAAAAAGCAGCAGCATGCATCGATTCACTGTTGTTATGCAGCACTGTTTGCACAGAATCATTCCGTGTGGAAAAGAATAACCGAGCAACACAAAAAGTTACATAAATAGCCCCAGTTGACTAAATAACACCTGTGCACAATACCTGCTGTACACAATGAATACGAGCTGTGCCCAAGTCTCCAAACGCACCATACTACCACAATGTATTTCCATTAGCTCTTGCAAGCATCAATACATATCAGTCTAAAAGCCAATTCTAACATTAGGCAGCCTTTCTCAAGTGACCATATAGAAATATGACATAGAGTTACAATCTGCAGGATGAATTTTTTAGTTTTTGATAAACGTTTGCACTTCACGCACAAGTGAAATCGTGCGATTATATTAGAAAGTGCATACATAAATTGCATACCTATTTGCAGGTAATGAATCATGCTTTTTAAGAGGAAGTAAAAAAATGTACTGAAAAATGTACAGTACACCAAGTGAAGCACATTTTGTCACATTTCGGTATGCTGGCTACAACGGCATGTTGGATTCAAAAATGGAAACTCAGTCAAAAAGCAATTTAATAAATTACCTAACTAGCTCATACAAATGTTTATATAAGTGACCGCTTGCGTGTCTTATATGTTTTTCATTCAGGTTTGCGCGAGAAGGAATATCCCTATCCAAGGTAGGGACCGTTAACTGGGCCTAATTCTTTCCGCGACACACTTGAGTTCCCAAACGGCTTTCAAGGCGGTAGTGAAATTTAGGAATCGGTGAATGGCTTTCTTTTCTTGGAACACTAGAGGTCCTAAATGACTTCCATGAACAGTGATGGCACCTGCTGCACTGTTATGCACTGAACAGCAACTGCAAGTACAAATACAGAATCTAACATCAGCATGGCTGTCACCACTCACCCTGATCTCTCATTGTAGTTCTTCAGGGCAGTGAATGACAAAAAATAAGACTTTGCAGGAAAGGCTACAAGATCGTTTTGTGTGTAAGAACATCATACAAAGGATTGCACTGTGGCATGGTCTTTAAGGTTAAGTGCAGATTCCTGAAAAAGAAATACATTTCACTAATGGACCATAACAAAAATGTCCCTTGACCTAATAAATGACATAGTGAAGTTGCGACTAGCTCCATCTAATGACTAACATCATACTAGTAGCCGGTATTTGGGTTGAATGCCAATTAACAATAGGTTTGCACAGAAAAAACAGGTACGAGGGGTACCCAAAATTAACCGAAATAATTTTTTGGTTGACAGCGCTTTCGTAATACAGTATTTTACCGCTAGGAGCGTATAGAGTGAAAATTCCAGAGTCAGTCAGCCGAGTGGCATAGCTGAAGGTCAGACTTACTAGCTTCGGCAGAGTTTATAGCGACAACTGTTTTCTGTGAGTGTCGTTTTTGCAATGGCTGATTTTCGTGAGCAGCGTGGTGGGGTGAAATTGTGCTTTGCTCAGAAAAAAATGGAGCAGAAACTCTTGAAATGGTAAAAACGTCGTACAAGGATGATGCTTTGGGAAAAATGATAGTGTTTGAGTGGTTCTTCCGTTTCAAAATTGGTGAAATGTCAATTGATGGCCAACCTCATTCTGGTCATCCTTCCACGACCCGTACACATAAAAATGTTTTAAAAAATTCGTCCAATCAATAATATTTGACCAAAAATGGTATGACCCCTGTTTCTCACCCCCGTACGCAGCGGAGCTTGCCCCGTGGGACGTTTTTGTCTCTCAGAATGAAAAAAAAAAATACATGAAAGGAAAGCGTTTTTCTGATGTTGCAGAGACAAAGAAAAAACTACGCAGGCGCTGTCAAGCATCACAATTGATGAATTTAAACAATTTTTTGAAAAGTGGAATGATAGGTTAGACAAGTGTATTAGTGCAAGTGAAGAGTACTTTGAAGGAGATTGAAGGATTGGGCTTAAAATCTTACTAAATAGGTTCAAAGAGAAAATAAGTTCGGTTTCTTTTGAGTACCCCTCGTATGTTCCCAGTTAGTATATTTTATATGCACTGCAGCCCAACCTACTAGCCTAATCCAAGTTAAACGAATTCTGCAGGGAAACATAAAACTAAGCAAGATAAACCATTCTCCGGGAGCATAACAATAATGTTTCCGCACGGAAAGAAAAATTGCAAAGGTCCCAAACGCCTCCCACATTCACAGTATTCACAAAACATGAACTCTAGTGATGCGTAGGTGGTCGAATTTTCTGGAGTCCTTCACTACGGCGTCGCTCATAGCCTGAGCCGCTTTGGGACGTTAAACCTCACAAACGAAACCAAACCAAATCAATAATCGCAATGATATTTTTGCAACAGAGGTCTCCAACCAATAAGGGACCCCTTCCAGGGCTATAAAAGCGGACAGAAATCGATGGCCTCGATTCATTAAATGCAGTTCATTACACCTCCACTGGGACAGTCTGCAACAATACTGCACAAGTCCTGCTGCATTTCTGCACAAGCCTTGCTGGATGGTTTTAACGTATTAAAGGTCCCGTTTTGCAGAAAATCCAGTTTCGGCGTGAGCAAAAATTATGGTCATGGGTACGGCAAGTGGTAGTAAGAGATTGGCTGGCAATCATTTGCGCGTCGGCTGCATGACTTAATGGCACCGCATGATATGACAAAGAGAAGGGCAGCCAATCATTGTAGCTGATTTTAGGTGTAAGAGTGAGATTACTTCCAACACCTTTGTTTCCAGAATCAGGCGTACCGCATGCACTTTCGTATGGCTTAGTAAAAGTAGGGTTTCAAGGCCAAATCAAAAGCCCAATATACTAAGCCACCAGCTGCCTTATGATACTTACCGCCTATAGCTATTGGCAGGAAATGAACACACAGTTCACATAGTCTTCACGAGCATTCGTCAGCTGCCCAATAATTTGTTTTTACAAAATACTGCTTTGCATGCCAGCATCTTCTGTACTGCTTGTATTGTCACCAGGGCTTGGAAATTTAATGAACCAAATAACAGGTCATCCAACATGCACGCGGTGCGTCTATATTTTCAGCACATCCCGAAGCATATTTGTCTATGTTCTGCGTAAAACAATGAAGACAACAAGTGCACATTATTGACAAAAAGCTATTCCATCTCACCTGCAGCTGGCACAACAAAGAAACATTTTGCAGGACTGAAGTGAGAACAAAACCGCCAACGTTATTACTTGGCAAACATTAACATATCATGAATGCTGTCGAGCTTCCAGTTCTGAACCTGCTGCGCACACCAGCTATACGCAGGATGCAGCACTGTGCTATGACCGCAGGATTTGTCTCTATCACATATTCTGCATTGTTTCATTTTTGAGACTGCCCTCTTGGCTGCATTCCCCATGCTGCTTTCCTCACATCTTAGCGGCAGTTGTCCAATGCTATGGCAAAATAATGCTCCTCAAGAGGTTGCAGGACTTTGGTGCAACCATGGATACTTCGCTCTTATGCGGTTTTCTGCTTTTATAAAACATATTGTACAAAAATATTTGTTATAACATGATGGTAAGCTATCCGTCCAGCTCACTTACTAATCCCCTCTGATGTGTGTTTAACCCGAAACAAGGCCACCAATATATGGCATGCAATAGAAATGTTGCATTCTTTAGAGCACAAAATGTACAGCATTTGACAAATGTTTAGAGATCAGGTGGTCTACTTGTGAGCCAAACTATGTGGCGTGTAATGCATTCCCAATTTTTCATACTTACTAAAGGCAATAAGGTCTTGCCTTGCACGAGTATTATAGAAGTCATGATATACGGCTTAAAAGCACATCCTCTGGGCTGTAAAGGTTTGACAAAGGTGTATGAGAGTTGACAAGAACCTTGGTAAGCAAACAACATTCTGTCTAGAAGGCTTGTTTTTAAATCTAAGTTCCATTAATAAAATGTTGGCTAAAAAGCTGAGGTTTCCCGCCTTCAGCTTATGCATGAAGTGTTGCTTAGCCATAGAGGCCGAATACAGGTTGGATGGACATGATCACGAATGGAAAGAAACAGCACTACTAAGACGAGACAGGAGAGAAAACAAACATGGGCGCTGACTGAAACCAAATGATTTTGTTGCTACAAGTGAGACTGCATATACGGAAAAGCAGGACAATTAAAAAAAATGGAAATCTTCAGCCACACATCTGACAGAAAGACTAAAAACACAACAACACAGATCAAGATGCGCACATTATTTTGCAGAGCTATTGACAGGCTGCTGATACACAAGTGGCCTAGTGTTTTTATAATGCGGGCCTCGGAAATTAGCCTTATGGTCTCGTCTTTATACCACGCGATAATAACGGTCGGAATGAAATCAGCTTCGCAATCTTCACATTCTGCACAACGCATGACCGAATAACTTCATATAGTTTTGAACTTAGAATGACTACACCGCGCTCGTGTGCGGCCGTGAGATGCAGACGCAAGCAGTGCAGTGTTAAAACAGCCATCTGCCTTTTAGTGGAAGGTGAGAGACGTAGAGGCTGGGGCTAGCTGGCAAGATAGCCTGCTCGGTAACTAGTCTTAATTTCGATCTATGTTGCTGCTCTTTGAAAGTCGCTCCTAATATTTTTCAGAATGGTTTGCAGGACAACAATGTTCTGATATACATAAGTGGTCACACATAGCTGCAAAAGAACAAATACCACAAACCAACACGGCCTGCTTAAAATTCTTCTATGGCGCCTCCATTAATCGAACTGTAGCAACATCACTGAATTGACATCGCCGCAGCGCATTTTGCACTAGCACTAATATTTCAGAAAGGTTTCAGAAGAGTAGTTTAGAATTTCTCAGCAACGCAGACAACTTTCCAATCAGTCAAAATGCAAGTACTGTCCCCAGGTAATAATCTATATTTGTGGCTTAGCGTGATACTTCCGCTGCAAGTCTGTTTAAAGCAGTATTCACACAGACGGCTGAATTCCTCTCCAAGCGAAGGCAAGGGGACAGGATCATGTTACGCCTTCGAGATGAATGAATAAAACAACTATTGCCTAGGATATGGTCGGTGGGCTTGGTGATGCCCCTAGACGGGAGCGTATTCCTGAGCCCACGTGGCGAGCGCCAGTTGTGTCGTTTTATCTGGTCGACGCAGGAGTATGTTCCAGCCCTCCTCGGAGGGGGTCGGCAGCAAAGTTTGAGAAGGCGGGTGTCCCACGCATCCCTTTAGGATCCCTTATCCCTTATCCATTATCTGGTAATTTTAGCCTGCCGGCAACTTGGGCATGTGGGCTGATGTTCCCCATTGGTGCTCAATGACAGTCTCGAATGACTGAGAATCGACTGGGTCCGCAGTCGGCGCAGCGTCGTAGCCTGCGTTCGAGTCAAGTTTGAGTCATGTTGTGTAAAACGGCTTTGAGAGGCTGAGCAATGTCCCAGCTGTCAGCGGCTGGTGGTGCCTGCCATCTCTGTGCATCAGGATATCTCGGCCAGCCTGTATAAAATATACTAGTCATAGAGAGAGAGAAAAATTTGGGCAGCAGGGTCTGAGCAGATATCTACCCCCTCCTCGGTCTTTTGTGCCGTAACTTTCTTTTGTCCGCTTCTTCTCGTTCAGACTAATTTATGTTCTTAGTTCTTTTTTTTCTCCTGTGTATTTTGCTGTTTCTGTCATGCAGTGTAAAGCTGGAAACAGCGGCATCAATCTCGGCAACTCTCCGTCGCCCGTGTGAATACGTAAGTTTAGGAGCAGGGGTGAGTTTGCCTGCTGGCTTGTGATGTGCACCTTTTTTACATTCATCCTCGCCGTAATCCCCCATAGGAATACCACTTAAGTTTCAAAGGTGCAATACAGACACAGTGAATCTTACAAGCTAGAGACACTCTTAGCCATAAGTGGCCTGCAACGCTGGTAAAAGGTTTAAATAGCAAGATTACTGAGCTCGAAGATGAAGGATCAAATCCTGGCTACGGCAGGCATTTTTTGATAAAGGCAATTAAAAACAAATTTGCAAATTTAGGGAATAAAATACATAGCACTAGACTGAAAATGTATGTGATAAATAAACATTAATCATGCTACCTACAATGCCCCCCCGAATGATCCCCGTTTGGGAATTTGCCCCTTCATTTTTCTTTGTAGGTGTTGTTCTGTATAGCACCAAGACTCCTGGCTGGCCCATCCAAAACGCACTGGCCTTGGAACACCACCTAGCTTTCAGCACTGCTCTGTCCTCTTCCACTCCAAAAAAAATTCCCAAGAGGCACCCACGTCACTTCCTTTAGCTTACTGAAGTGATGAAAATTTAAATTTTGGGAACGAGCATACAGTTCCAATATTAATTGCAATCAATAATTCAAACTGCCTACATTCTATTACAGTTCTTAAGAGGATCACCTGCAAAAATCCTAAAAACCATCAATGCATTTACACTGCAGCATGCTGTGTAAGCTGCAGAGAGTTCTGCTTAAGTTGCGAACAACCCAGAGGGCTATGGAACGAAAAATGGTAGGGGTAACATTAAGAGATAGGAAGCGTGCAGAGTGGGTCAGAGAAATAACTCAAGTTACCGACATTCTAGTGGAAATTAAGAAGAAGAAACGGGCATGGGCAGGACATGTAGTGCGAAGAGAGGATAACCGATGGTCGCTTAGGGTAACAAACTGGATTCCACGAGAAGGAAAGCGTAGCAGGGGGCGGCAGAGCGTTAGGTGGGCAAATGAGGTTAAGACGTTCGCAGGGGTCAAGTGGACTTAGCTAGCACAGAACCGGGTTAAGTGGAGAAATATAGGAGAGGCCTTCGCCCTGCAGTGGGTATAGTCAGGCTGATGATGATGATGATGCTGTGCAAATGCGTTTACACACCATTTACACAGGCAAAATTGCAACCACTGCTTGACCTTCCCGAATTGTTAGTAATGAATGAGCATTGATTATACCTAATGCAGCTGTAAGCAGGCATGGCTGCACTTGACTTCACAACTTTTGCACACCTATATTTACATAGTGAAAAACTGATATTCACTTTAAAGGATGTTTACATAAGGCAGAGGATTGTACAGGGCCAGGCTTTGCAGGCAACAATAGGATAGATTTTATCCCAAAGCAGAGTGAGTAAATCGAATAAGTGCTTTAAGTACGAAATAAAAAGTGTTTGCTATAGCGTATTTACCGGATTGACCCGATAACGTATGAATTCAACAGCTTGCCCTTAAGAAATCATGCATCTACTCTCCTTTTAAATCTACATAAAACTTGAAAGAGGAACCCAGCAACCAGAAAGAATGAAAATGCTGACTAATCAAGAGCAATACTTAGTCACAGTACTCTGCATGCCTGTTTAGCAGAATCTGTCACACTGTCCTAAAGAATTTAATAGGCAGTTTGCTCCTTATACCAATTCTAATTAGCAATCTACAAACAACAAACTTGAGGTGTACTAAAATGACTTGCGCAATATTCATATGCTTCTTGAAGTAATGGCCCAGTGAGTGGCACACGTGATAACTAATGTTTCCGACTTCATTCCAGCAACAAGACACGCACCTCTGTTAACCCCAAAATCTTACCAGCGTTCAACAGATTCCGATTCCTTGGTATTTGCAGTTCTGTTCCCAAACTTCCAACACATATTGGCAAAGTTGGTGGGTTGCATGTTCAGCACAATTTTAATTGTGCTGAACATCTCGCAATTTAAAGAATTGCGAGATGAACATAAACGCCCTTACCGCCCTTTTCAAACGTGCTGCCATTCGCCGCCGACAAGAAAGACGCAGTCAAATCACAACGCCAAGATAGGTGATGCATTGTTGCCAGCAGAAACACACACTTCGGTGGTGCCATGCAGCGACGTTATCACCAATGCAGAGCACACAATCAGGGATCCTACCTACGCAGGCCGACAGTTACAGTAAATTAGGTTAGGGCAAAACGATGCACTGCCCGCGCCGCTGCTTGCACGCTGCTAGCTGTCATCTGACACTATCCGAGGAAAAACGAAAACAGCAAAAAGGGGTGGTTGTCTGCATCTTGTGGAGGTAGAACAATAAAGTCACAGGCCTACCACTGACGCAGTTGTGCAGGTCGCGCCATCTATAAAGAATTAGTGAATAGAGCAGCACAGTTTTGAGAGCTTTAACTGCAAAATCTCTCTTATAATAGCTGCCTAAGTAATCAGCTGCAAGTATCACTTAATAGCTGAGCGAGGGTTTTTCCTTCTTTTTTTGAACAGTGCTCCTCTGTATTCTGTGCGTTCGCATAGGTAGAGGGTAGCGCGGAATGCAGAACCATATTTCGTCTGCTAACTGGAAAATAGATTCCTACGAAGTGCATCACCTTGTGCCGAATTAAAGAGAAAGAACAGCGCTTTCACTAGCGGTGCAAAAAGAATATATACAAATGAAAAACAGTTGCAGATTCAGTTGTTTGCAAAATTTCCGAGGTTTTATACAATAATGTAGTTTACTGCTGCATTGTTAGCCTAAAGAAAGTTGACTAAAATCTATTAAGTGCATATTACTTTCAGCTCTATAATAAGGTGCATTGAGATATTCTGCGTAACCACGTAACTAGTAGCGGAAGCGCCTCTTTGATTGAAGTACCAACTTAAGACGCTGAAGGCGAAGCACAAAAATAAAGCTTCTGCCATTTAAACGCGCTGACTTTCAAAGAGTAGAAAGGAAAAAGTTTGAGCAAGTTTACTTCACAATAGTGCGCAGTAAGATACTGTACATGAACAACCGCGCGGAATTCGCCTACGCTAGAGAAATAAGTTATGGTATGAAGGTTAAAATAAAAGAAAATAACAAAGATAACTTGATTGCTCATTCACACTTTCGCACATTTTCTTCAACCGTCCGCACCAGTTGACGCCGCACTGCTCTCCCGCTTATTTCTTTAAGCGTCCGCTCTCGTTGTTGGCGTACGCGCCCTTTTCGCACATTTCCTCAACGTACGCTCTCATTGACGACGCATCGCGCACTGCTGTTCACAGTCCCGTACTCGCATTACACTCTAAGGAAAAAAGGATTAAAAAGGGCAGTGAGGTTAGCCCTTTTAGGGAGCAACTGATTTGCCACAACCATTACCCCTTTTTGGGGACCAATTGCAAGGGCATAAACAGTTAGTCTCAGAAGAATTACACATTTGCTCCTTGCAGATGCTCCCAAAAAGATTAACAGTTGATCCTTGAAAGTAATCCCTAGGAGAGCAAATGTTACTCCCTTAACGACTGAAAGTTGATCCTCAGAAATGACCCTTAGAAGAGAAAATGTTGCTCTCTTAAGGACTACCAGTTCGTCCTCAGAAATGATCACTTGAAGTGCAAAAGTTACTCCCAAATTATTATCTGTTTTTCCTTAGAAACGATCTTTGGGGGAGCAAATCTTACTCCCACAGGATGAACTGTTTATCCTTAGAAACGGCCCTTGGGAGAGCAAATCTTACTACCTGAAAATTAAATTTTCACGCAATGAACAGCTTTCAAAGGACTAACCATTAAACGACCGAGACCAATCTTTTAACCGCAAGCTGGTGATCTTCACCCACCTTCGACATGCTAGCTGTGGTTGACTGCATTTTATTCATCGCTGCATGAATGTGTGTAGAAATGCAAAAATGAACAGTTTACTTCAATTTAAAAATTTTCATTTATTGCAAATATGCTGCAGGCCTTGAGATCAATATTGAGGGCACGTGACATAAACAAACAAAAAAGGGCCAACAAAGGGGGTAGTGACAATGTTAAGCTTGTCAAAAATTAGTAATCGAGAGTGAAATTTTACTGAAAAAGTTTTTCTCCAATGCACAGAAATGGCGTAGCCTGAAGGCCGCTGTCCGCTTTGACAAGCCGGCACGCTAGGTCGAGAGACCGCTGTGCCTTTCGAGGAAAAATTATATTGAAGGCCCAGTAGAGGGCCATTTGAGTCGCCATCGCCGCCAACAGCTTGTTTCTTCAATGATGATCGAATCTAAGCCCGCAAAAAATTTGTTGTGACAAGGATGTCGCCCTGATGTACCACAGTTCGACTGTAGTGTATAGCAGTAGGGTCCTGCGAAAAAAATATTGTACAAACCAGTTTAACAGGTAGCCTGTTTTGCAAAGCATTCCAAAAGGTCCAATGTTTAGTAATGTCCAGCCCTCTCATATATAGGGAGCTTCCTGAAAGCTTGTGCTTCCTACATGTTTATTGCCAAACGACTTATTAGAACTAATAAACTGAAACCAATTGCTGGGGTATTTTGTGCATTTTTAACAGAAAGAAAAGGTTCCACAGTGCTAACAAAGATGAGTTCACATATAGACACGGACAAGGCAGGCGCTGAAATCCCTTTGGTCGCACTTCTTCGAAAGTGCACAAATTTTTGTTTTGCGTGCAAGCAAACAAAAATGTACAGGGTCGTCCACTTCTAGCTATAACACGGTCACTGCTTTCACAGAAACATTGCACCCGACGTGGGCATATATCGATACAAAGCGATACGAGCACAGAAGGACCCGGGCGTGTTGCTTCACATGGCCTGCCACTAAGCTATATTGCTTGGCCGAGTCGGACGCAATGACGCTTTGAAAGCAGTGACCGTGTTATAGCTAGAAGTAGACGAGGCTGTACAAGTAAATGCCTACAACTGCCTGAACAGCGCCAGCAAGGCCATGATTATTTCGTTAGGCCATCCCTATTTAATGAAATTAAGAATACTTTTACCACTAACGAGTAATACCGAGGTCTCACTGAAGCAGCCTAATCCCAGCCTTTTGATGAGAAGCTTCGACCAGCTCACGGTTGAAAGTGTGCCGGCTTCTGCTTAAAACCCTGGTTTATTTGATATTTGGTTCACACTTTGGCTTTAAATCACACAATTGGCAATGGGCGGGTAAATGCAATTTAGATTGTTTTTCGCACAACACGTGCTTTGCAGCCCGATCATTCATACATCGGCTAATTTGGCCGACGTATATCTTGCCCCAGGTTATTGGAATTTAATAAATCATTCAGCTTAACATGCTCTTAGAGCAGCCATTGGCATGTTTTCTTTTCTTATCACCACTCACTCACACAGATGATGTTAGCGAATTTTTGGAGCATGGAGTAGACCAATCTGATGCCGTTCCTTCTGGCAACCTTTTTCAAATTATGAGCCACCTTATACACGTAAGGTGCAATAACATTATCTCATCAGGACGTCGTGAGCAGAACTGTTGCAACAAAAATTGGCGAGTGACGGGCAATGAAAAAGAAAACACGCCAATGGCTGTTCTAAGAAGTATGCTAAGCCTATGTTAAATGTGCCACTGGGGTCATTTATCAAATCCCCTTAACCTGGGCTAAGGTATACATCAGCCGTCGCACAATCTGACAAATGTGTGCATAATCGGGCAGCAGAGCACAAGTGTTCTATGAAAGGCAATTCAAATTTATTTCTGTCTACCCACTGCCAATAGTGCGATTTAAAGCCAAACTGCGCAAACCAAAGCTCACAGGTCTGTGATTTTTTCTCTGTTATCGCTGCGGAGCCTTTCTTTTCGATATAACTAATCAGCTCTGTCACTGGAATAACGTAAACCCTTTCACTGCATATCCTGTGGCATACAACAGTAAGAAATGAATTTTCAATATTGTCACGTAGGGGTGACAAGGTCGACAACACAAATGAAAGGTCGATGATTGCACTGAAGAAACTCTTTATTGGGCTGACTTGCGCCCGCAAAAGAACTAAGCAACTCGGCGGCGGCGACAGCAACAAACGTGCTCGTCGGTCGTCGGACAAAGAATGCCCGTCACACTCGGCAACGCTCAATTTAAACGCTGCAAAGAACAATCTAGATAACGTCGCAAACAGCTACCCAGCACGGGCTGGAACATTGTGGAAAGACACCCGAGTGGCCGGAACCTTCGAGACAGATCTCGGTGCATCTTGCGCTACAACAAAACTGATAAAGGTGTGACTCGCGACATCGAGTATTAACAAAGATTACGGAACTGATACGTGGTCCAGAATCAGAGTGATAAGCCTGTATGCCGGCGGCTGTTAAAAAAACAACAAATACAGTTTTGAAGGTTTCGCGGCATTACTCCCCCCTTAAAAAAATATCGCCTCGAACAAAGCAACTTAAACACTTCAAAGTTTAAACACCACACATTCTTTAACGCGCGTAATATGGCTTCAGTCATACAACATGTACAATTTCTGGGCGTGCGCGTCGCCGTTGGGATGCTGACATTCCGTCGGGAATGACTTCATAGTCCAGTGGGCCGACGCAGCGAATGATTTTGTACGGCCCAAAGTATCGACGCAACAACTTTTCACTTAAACCGCGACGGCGAACTGGTGTCCAAACCCACACATGGTTTCCTGGATTGTACTCTGCGTGGCGTCGTCGTAAGTTGTATCGTCGGCTGTCAGTGTGATGTTGGTCTTTAATACGCAGCCGTGCGAGTCGTCCGGCTTCCTCTGCACGCTGCAGGTAGGCGGCGACGTCGAGGTTGGCCTCGTTGGTTACGTGCGGTAGCATTGCGTCGAGCGTCGTCGTGGGCTCCCTACCGTACACAAGCTTGAACGGAGTCGCTCTGGTCGTCTCCTGGACTGCCGTGTTATACACGAAGATCACGTACGGCAAGATGGTGTCCCAGGTCTTGTGTTCAGCGTCGACGTACATCGCGATCATGTCAGCGATCGTTTTGTTCAGGCGCTCCGTAAGGCCATTGGTCTGGGGATGGTACGCAGTTGTTCGTCGATGCTTGTGTGACTGTATTCCAGGATGGCTTGCGTCAACTCTGCCGTAAACGCCGTTCCCCTGTCCGTGATGAGCACTTCTGGGGCGCCGTGTCGCAAGAGAATTTGTTCGACAAAAAATTTGGCGACTTCTGCTGCGGTACCATTGGGTTGGGCTTTTGCTTCGGCGTAACGGGTAAGGTAGTCAGTGGCCACGATGATCCACTTGTTACCCATAGAAGAAGATGGAAAGGGGCCAAGGAGATCCATTCCAATTTGTTGAAAGGGCATGACTGGGGGCGGAATCGGGTTTAGTAGTCCTGCTGGTCTGATCGGCGGCGTCTTGCGTCGTTGGCACTCACGACACGTCTTCACGCAGTGGGCAACTTCGGCAGGCAGTCGCGGCCAGTAGTACTTCTCCTGGATTCGATGCAACGAGCGCGCAAATCCGAGGTGGCCTGCTGTGGGCTCATCGTGCAACGCCTGCAGAATTTCTCGCCGGAGGGTTTTAGGCACTACGAGAAGCTGCGCGGTCTTGTTGGGTGCGAAGTTCTTAACGAGGAGGCCATTGCTTAACGTGAACGATGATAAATGCCGCCTGAACACACCAGGGGGGGGAAGCGGTCTTCCCTTCCAAGTAATCGGCTAGCGCTTTCAGCTCAGGGTCTGGTCGCTGTTGTTCTGCGAAACTGCTGGCGCTTGCAGATTAAAAAAAGGCGTCGTCGTCATCGTCCTTCGGGGGAGCGTCGACGGGAGCGCGTGATAGGCAGGCTGCGTCGGAGTGCTTCCGGCCCGACTTATAGACTACAGTCAAATCATATTCTTGAAGTCGTAGGCTCCATCTGGCAAGGCGCCCGGAGGGATCTTTCAAATTAGCCAGCCAGCAGAGCGCATGATGGTCGCTAACAACCTTGAACGGTCGGCCGTATAGGTATGGACGAAACTTAGAAGTAGCCCAGATGATCGCAAGGCACTCCTTCTCGGTCGTCGAGTAATTGACTTCAAGTTTTGTGAGGGACCTGCTAGCGTAGGCGATTACTTTTTCCTGTCCGGCACTCTTCTGGACGAGAATGGCTTCTAGGCCCACACTGCTCGCGTCGGTGTGAATTTCGGTCTCTGCGTTTTCATCAAAGTGGCCAAGTACAGGAGGGCATTGCAGGCGGCGCTTAAGTTCGTCGAAGGCTTCTCCTTGCGGCGCTTCCCTTTTAAAAGGTACGTCAGCCTTTGTAAGCTGCGTCAACAGTTCGGTGATACGCGAAAAGTTTCTGACAAATCGTCGATAATAAGCGCACAGCCCAAGGAATCGGCGCACAGCTTTCTTGTCGGCAGGCGGTGGGAATTGTGCGATTGCAGCTGTTTTCTCCGGGTCTGGGCGAATACCGTCCTTGCTAACGATGTGACCTAGGAACCGGAGTTCTTCGTAGGCGAAGTGACACTTCTCTGCTTTTAGCGTTAGTCCCGATGACTTGATGGCTTCCAGCACTATCTGTAGACGTTTTAGATGGTCTTCAAAGTTTGACGAGAAGACAACAACGTCGTCCAAATATACCAAACAAATTTGCCACTTCAAGCCTGCCAGGACTGTGTCCATTACTCGTTGAAATGTGGCTGGTGCGAAGCAGAGGCCAAATGGCATCACTTTGAACTCAAAAAGACCGTCCGGTGTGATGAATGCGGTCTTCTCGCGATCTCTTTCGTCGACCTCAATTTGCGAATATCCGCTTTTCAGGTCCATTGACGAGAAGTACCTTGCATTGCAGAGCCGGTCGAGAGTGTCGTCGATGCGGGGAGGCGGGTAGACATCCTTCTTAGTTATGCTATTCAAGCGGCGGCAATCAACGCAGAAGCGAAGTGTGCCGTCTTTCTTCACCAAAACGACTGGTGCCGCCCAGGGGCTGTTCGATGGCTGGATTACATCATCACGTAGCATTTACTCAACTTGATCGCGAATGACCTGGCGTTCTCGCGGCGATACATGATAAGGGCTTTGGCGCAGAGGTCGGGCGTGTTCGTCCGTTATTATGCGGTGTTTGGCCAGAGGTGTTTGTCGTACCTTCGATGACGATGAGAAGCACTCCCCGTAGCTTCGAAGCAGACTGAGAGAATCTGGTCTTTCCTGTTGTGGGCCAATGCCGGGTTGATGTCAAATGTGGGCTGACGGAATAGGTCCGGTGCGTCTTCCAGCGTTTGGACGTGGAGGGCGAATACATCTTTGAGGTCCGCTAATTCGTCGAGAAAAGCGATCGTAGTGCCCTCGTTGAGATGCCGGTATTCTTTGGTGAAGTTTGTTTCCAGAACCTGAGCTTGACCTCTCCGGAATTTCGTGATGCCTCTTGCGATGCCGACACCTCGTTCTACGAGCAATTGGATATTTCCTTCGACGATGCCTTCAGCGGTTTCGATGTCTTCGCTACCTACGCAGACTGCGATGCTTGATCGGGGCGGGACGGTCAATTCTTCATCGAGGACGTTTAGAGGGATGTGTGTCATCGACGTCGTCGTAGCAGGAATGGCTTTGTCTGGAGAGAGCTTGATGAGCTTGGATCGCAGTTCGATGATAGCCCTATTTTCATTTAGGAAGTCCATGCCTAAAATCACGTCACGGGAACACGGCTGCAAGACCACAAAGCTGGCAGGGTAAGTACGCCCATTTATGGTTATTCTTGCAGTACATCGTCCCGAAGGAGTAATCAGGTTGCCACCTTCGGTGCGAATCAGCGGGCCATCCCAATCGGTTGTAACTTTCCTGAGATGGGAGGCTAACGGTCCACTGTTGACTGAGTAGTCAGCTCCGGTGTCTACAAGGACAGTGACTCTGCGATCGTCGATATCAACTTCAAGGTCACTTGTTCGCGCCCTCGCATTGCACGTGCGCCTGAGTGTCCGATCTCGGCTTCGTCGTTTCTTCAGGTCATGGCCGGGGCATACCGTTGTTACTTCGCTGGGCGGCGGTGTCTGCTTGCACTCTGGTCGTGTTGTCGTCGATGTCGTCGTGTGGAGCGGCGATGAAATGGTTGCATCGTCGTTAGTGGTCGTCAGCGGCGGAGGATGCTCGTCTTTTCGCCGTTGAGCAACCTCACCTCCCAAGGTTGCTGCCTTTAGTTTCCCCTACGGGGGCTAGGAGACCTTCCTTGCACGTAAGATCGGCCCGGCAACGCACATCTGGCATTGTATGGTGATGGGGAGCGTGACAGACGCCTTGGCGACGAGGGCTCTCCGCTGCGCAGAGTCATTGATTTCCTGTGGTCGCTCGCCAGGACGGGGTTGTGGAGCGTTGACAACGAAACCACGGAGGCCGATCCGCCTGTACGGGCAGTGCCGGAGGGTCCTGCCTCACCACAATGGAAGCAGAGCAGTCGGTTGTTTGCAGTCCTCCAGGCATCGCACTTTCTGGGGCTTGGGGGTCGTTGGTAGGCTTGGCGGGCGGGGACCAAGGGGCGGCTTTCGGAAGCAGGATGGTAGCGACGAGGGCTTGGGAGTTCGCGTCGGCTTGGGAGGTCGCGTCGGTGTGCAGGACGACATAATGCAACTGCATAGTCCATCGCTGCTGATTCATGCTCTGGGGCCGTCGGAGTCGTCGTTTTAGGAACGTCCAGCGCCTGCTGAACTTCTTCATAGACCACGTCCGCGAGCGTCGCCACCTGGGGTTGTTGCGATAGTGGTAGCATTCGGCGGAGCTCCTCTCGCACGATCTCCCGGATGAGGTCCCGAAGGTTCTCTCCGCTTGCAGATGCGTTGGGGTAGTGGGTTGAGCAGTCCGGCTGAAGTGGTCGCTCGTAGTGGCGCATCCGGGTGGCCAACGTCTTCTCAATAGTAGACGCCTCCGTTTCAAATTCCGCCACAGTTTTTGGCGGATTTCGGACCAGACTTGCAAAAAGCGATTCTTTGACGCCTCGCATTAAAAATTTGACTCTCTCACCTTCGGTCATGTTAGGGTCGGCGCGGCGAAAGAGGCGCTTCATCTCCTCAACGTATGCCAGGACAGGCTCGTCAATAAGTTGAAGTCTTGACTGAAGGAGGGCCTGGGCTCTTTCCTTTCGGACGATGCTTGAAAAGGCAGTCAAAAACGCTTCCTTGGAAATCTCCCAATCCTTCATAGCTTGGAAATCAAACTAGCGCACTTCAAAACAAAGACACAGGAAGAGAACGACAACACAGCGCTGACTTCAACTGGTTTTTATTAGAGAGTGACACAATATATATGTACGAAAAGTGGGCGTGAAAGAATTGATAACTGCTGAGTTTGCACGTGGCGTAAAACACCGAACGCAAAGTTAAAAGGCGCTCGATAACAATATAGGTCAAAGCAACGCAGAACGGCAGGGCTATAAAAAATAAAGAAGCGAAAAACGGGGAGGCATGTAGGTAAAACAGTTAAAGATGGCACGATCCGAAGATACATAAACTAAAATCGAAAAAAGGCTAAAAGGGGCATTAAGAGCGATAAAAGCCAATAGGGGCATTAAGAGCGATAAAAAACACAAAAGGGGCATTAAGAGCGATAAAAGAATCAAAAGGACAATTAAGAGCATTACAAGACCAAAAGGGCATTAAAAACAGAATACCTAAAACAACCAAGGCCAGGCCGCTAGAGGCTGAGGAGTGTACCCGGAATCTAAACATTAAAACTACTGTGCGTGTGGTTCAGATATTCTAACTCGCGTTTAGTCAGGGCTATTGAGGGTATGCTAACACAATTTTTACCTAGCTTTAGAATGTGAGTGGCCTCTGTGATTTCGCGTGTGAACTGATGTGCATTTCTCGCAATGACAGTGCAATTATGAAGGGATATAATGTAATATTATATGCTTCTGTGTATTTATTTCTTTAGCCTGACTCAGTTTCACTTATGCAAGAAACTGAAGTAATGTCAAATGCACTCCAAAAGCAGAACTGAAATGCTGCAGGCAGTGTATTGAAAAATATGAACATATTGTGCTTTTTAAATTTACAAAATGGTGCACAATGCTTTCAATCTTCTCTTTCACAAAGCTTGGCAGAACACACAGAGCTGCCGTGACTGTTGCCCCTGAATGAGTTACAAATTAATTTGAAATAGGGTCACATGAAATATGTCAGCAGAAAACCCACAAGCATTTCAATTAAAACTTTTATCCTTATTGCATGTCAACGCATGCTTCAGTTTGAAAGTCCTGGAGTAACCAGGTCTTACTGCATGCACACTATAATGGTGCCTTCGAAGGCACCATGGCAAACTAATTTTTGTAGAAAGGCTGCACAAGAGATACTTAAGAAGATGTAGGTTTGACCTAGGATCACAAGTTGGAAACAATATAATGCAACGCGTTATTTTGTATATTTTTTACCTCCTTCTAGAGAATTGTTTTAGAATTTCAGCTAATTGTGGAGGTTTTTTTTAATTTTTAATATAACAGCATTTGTAACTGCGAAATTTAGGGGGATATTTCTTGTGCTTCCCTATCCTATACAGCAATGAAAGTGCACGCTCCAAGGGCATCTATATGCAAATGTATTCTGCGAAGTCTGTGAACATTTGCCTAATATTTCATAAAAAAAGACTATTTTGAAATAGCCTCATTTGAAACTTCTGCCGGTTTTGAAACTTCTTTAGGACGTGACACTGCCTCACAATGACACCAACAAGCCTGACAGATCTTTGCTTGCCTGTAGTTAAAACATGCATAAAATATCCATCATGGCTTTGATTTCTTGATTATTGTGTCACTCTAAATTTTCAGAACTGATTTGTGTGCGAAAATGTTGTCACTGACACGACATTGTTGATCATTTTTCTCTTACATATTAGCTTTTTCACAAAATCAAGTTCACTATTGGTCTTCTTAATAAATAAAGAGACAACTAGAATTAAATATTATGACAGTTAGACTTCTCAAGGAATTATTCTACCACAGTATCTGAAGCATTGAAGATGGTCAGAATGCACAACTTTCCTTAGTAGCATCATTCCCTATTTCGTTTCAAGTTCTGGCCAGTCTTGCTTTACAGCTTAGCTGTGGATCTTGTAACAGTTAACTCCCCAGTTCAGAGTTACTGTCGAAAAAAAGTCGCAAGCCAAACCCATGGAAGCATTTACGTACACAGTAGAAGAGCTAAATAAAATATTAAATATGATTTTCACGTCACAGCTTAATCAGCTGCCCTGTATGTCAGGAATATTAACTTTGAAAAGGGCTAGCTAACATTGTCAAACCTATAGTCACACAATCCTTCGTAAAAAGCTCCTTCAATGTGTCGCCTACTGATGAGGGGTACAGCATCACAACCACGAACATTTAGAGGCACACTTTCTCATCTCTTAATTTATTACACCCCAATTTACAACAGCCTGTAATAAACACGACCTTCTATGCTAAAAAAACTGGTTTCCTTATCAGTCTTGCTTCAGAGAGCTAACTCTTGGTGTGGGAAGCTGTAATACCTAGACATCGCTGCAACTGTTCCAGTGGACTAAAAGTTGTTGCCATTAGCTGCTTCGGCCCCAGCTAATATGAGTCCACATTCTGAATGATTAGAGACACGTGTTTGACAGATACTTATTTTTTGTGGACAAGTTTATCCGCCTATGCCGCCAAAGCTAGGTAGGAAAAAGCAAATGTTCCTCTGTTACCGCAATGTCCAATAGTCTGGCTAATAAACGACGCTTATTTCTCACCGACCACAGAAATCAAAAAATAGTCACTTCTAAGCTTGCTAATCTTTGAACATCTCTTTCTCTCCAGTCACCTAATAATTCTAACCAACAGGTGACTGATGGGGTTGTTCTTTTGGAAAAAACATGATAGTGCTCAATTCTTTTTCTGTGGATTAGTTTGACTGGCGCCTATTGTCTTCAGGACTTTACCATGGAATTCCACTTTCAGTTCAGTTCTATACCCTCTTGACCAAGGTTGTCTTTTCCCTTCCTGTCTGGATAGAGAACGTTGCTCCTGCTGCCCACACTAACTATGCTCACCTCTTTCACAGCATGCGGAAAGTCATGTAAATGAATTAGGAGGGTTATGTAGGCCAGTTGGGGATACACTTGCAAATAAAAACGCAGCAGACGCAGGACAGAAGGAGGCGAGGACACAGGGCAATACTTGCAACAGACATTTTATTGAAAACATTAAAGGCGCTTATAACTAAGGTGGCATATGTGATCCTACAATCAGGTAAGAAAAGAAAATGACCCAAATATCAAAAGAAAACCTTTGGCCAGCGAAAACACAACCATGCGCATGGGAAAACCATCAAAATGCGCGTCATATATGATATAAGCTGCAGTAAGCCATGACAGATAAGCAGTATATTATATATACCTTTACTACAGCTTCTGACGCACCAGCAATGCGTCAATCGAATTCATGAAGCTCCGAGGTGGCGCTTCTTTCGTGCTGCCTGCAAAAAAAAATCAATAAATAGATTGATGGTATAGTTAACCAATCTAAAATAATATTTATGATATAGGGGAGAAAATGAGCATTATAACAACTGCTACCATCCCGTTTTAAAGGGGACGCTCTTATATTCCATCTATCTATCCTTCACAATGATTTCTTCTGCCTTAGCCAACATCTCCTCACGACGTTTCAGGATTGACACTTTTGTAATCATCTCAAACTTTAATTCAACCTAAAACGTTGAAAATATGAGTATGAATAGCAGCATTGAGATATATCTCACATCGGTTGCTTTTGCATAGAACAAAACATTTTAGCACAGGTTGAACTCACAAGCTGCAGTGATAGGGAATTTCTCAAAATAATTTGCAATCATGCTCATGCAGATGCAAAGCAAATAAAAAAAATTGCTTTGTGCTGGCTTGCATTTCTTCCAAAACAATATTTCTCATATTTCTAGACTTTTCTAAAGCATTTGACCGCGTATCACGCACAAAACTTTTCGTAAAACTCGAGCTAACTTTGGGAACTGGTCCTGTTCTAGATTGGATTAAAAATTATCTTAGTAATCGCACACAATTTGTTGAAATTAACAACGAGAAATCCGCTTTAACTACTGTTTCATCAGGTGTACCCCTAGGAAGTGTCCTAGCTCCAGTATTATTCTTAATTTTTATAAACGACTTACCAGCTTACGCTTCACATAATATTAAACTTTTTGCTGATGATTGCGTTCTCTATCAGGAAATTAACTCCATTGATGATCATCTAACCTTAAACAACGCCATAACAGCAGTATACCAGTGGTGCCAGGACTGGCAAATGAATATCAATTTAAAAAAGTCTGTTCTTTTATCTATAACAAGAAAAAAGCATTCATCAGCATTTCAGTACACCCTTAACAACATTCCCCTTGGATCTGTTAATGAGCACAAGTATCTTGGTGTGACACTAACTTCTGACTTCCGGTGGAACTCTCACGTTAACAACATCACGTCAACCGCCCTAAAGCAGCTATTCTTTATTAACAGGCGTCTTAAACTAGCACCACCTGAAACAAAGTTACTTGCATATAAAACACTTGTCAGACCGGTACTAGAGTACGCTAATACCGTTTGGTTCCCGTTTACTCAACAGCTCATTAAAAAACTGGAGGCAGTACAAAGAAAGGCACTAAGATTTGTATACAATAAACACTCCATTACAGACTCACCAACAGAATTACTTAAACATGCAGAATTACTAACCTTAGAAAACAGAGCCTATCTTGCAAGACTTAAAATCATATACCAGATAATACACAATCAACTAAAACTGCCTATTACAAAGTACATGCTGACGTCCTCGAACAGATTAACCCGTTATAACCTTACGCATACATTAGGCGAATTCTCATTTCATACTGATATTTTCAAATACTCAATTTTTCCAAGGGCAACACGAGAATGGAACAATCTACACACGCGCATTACTAACACCACGTCCTTAGCTGAGTTTTGTTCCCTTGTTGCAGATGAATTATACCCATTGCAGTAACAATTGTATTCCTTATTTTTATGCTTCCTTGTTCTCTTGGTATTTTTTCTTGCCTGTTGTGCCTGAGTCAATTTGCGAATTCATTATAGTCGATTTTCTCTTTTTTAGTATTTCAAACCTTGATTGTGCCTTGACTGTCAATTACAACTAATACTGATCCCCTCGCTGTATCATCCGTAATCATGTAATTAATATAAGTGATATTATCTGTATTATCTGTGTTATTCGATTGTTGTAAGCTGCATGTATCACTCGACACCATGTATCATTGTGTATGCTTTTATGCTGTAGTATAATATGCTCACAGCCCTTCCTGTTACAATGCCTGATGGGATTCACAGTATCAAATAAATAAATAAATAAATAAATACTGAGCAGGAACATGCTATTTAGCCACAAAGAAATTACTCAGCATAGCAGATTTAGAGAAGCAAATAAAATTAGCCAAGAGTGGAGCCGCCTCATGGTAAACTGAATCCCGACACTTTAAGTCTCAAATTCAAACTGTGTGAGCAATTTGGTCAGGACTGCACTGAAGCAAAATGAGGTAAATTTGAGCTGAATGCTCTGTATATTTAGACTGGCCCGCTAGCACCTGATTGGTTTGTCGAGTTCAATGTCCCAATGCGGCTCTGGCTATGAGGGGCATCTTGTGGACAGGTCCACATAATGTACTCACCTGGAGCACCTACCTAATGTGCACCTACATTTGCACAGTAAATGTGAACACATTTGCATTTCTGTTCCACTGATACGGAATGCAAAGTATATCCACTACAACTGAAGAATGCCCCCCCACCCCCCATGTACAGAAAAAAATGGCAAACAGAAAGAAAAAGGGAGAAATGTTTTTGCTAGGCTGACTGATGTCCTATTCTTTATTACAAAGACTTACGAACATGTTGATGGAGAATGCAGGGTATTTTTGCAGTATTGTTTGCACTGGTGGATTTTCAGTAGAAATTAAATTCCTTCAGTTCGTTAGTGTTCGTTGCGTGAAATCAACTCTGTATTGCAAGTTTGGACGAGCGTTTAAAAACTCTCTCTTCGTGCCTTCAATGTGGCAGGATATGGTTTCATCATCTTCCGGGGCCCAGTGCGGCTGCCTTCATGCAAAATTAACTCCCTTCACACTTCATACCAGGATGCTGGCTGAATGAGGCCTACAATAAATATGAATTCATGCCAAAGATGTCCTCGGGACATGCTTTGTGGCTTCTCCGGCAATCATGCCTTCTACCTGAACAACTTTTTTTATAATGCAGAACCTTCATCTCCTTCCTACAATCCTATTTTTCTACTCTGATATTTCGCTTTGAAGCGTAGGGCTTCCCACCAACAGTCCTGCGTTTAAAACATCACACACAAAGAAAATACACTATTTGCAGTAACTGCAGCGCAGTGCAATATTTTGGTAACAGTAATGTTGCTGATGACAACTTACAAATAAACACTCACCACCTTATGAGAAGATATTGGTTTTGATATTTTTTCATTTCACTGCTGTATGTTGTGATAGCATGTGAATATTAAAGCATGCACAATGACCTGAGACAGATGGCACCTTTTCACGGGAATGCACATATACTCAAAACGAACATGAAGCTCAGAAGTTCTTCCTGCTAAATCAAGTTCTGGTTTCGATTTGTAATTATATTTTTGCTGTGAGGCTAGCGTTTTGTTCTTTTCACATCCTGACACTGCATGTCTGCTAGGAGGGATACCATAGTGGAGCCTCTGGATTAAAAAATTCTAAAGGGCACTTTGGATCACTAAGCTGCGATAAGGCGAAATCCTCTATCACGCTGTGGTCTGAAGCCCTTTATTATGGCTCCGCTTTCTCCCTGTTTTCACTCCCACCTTCCCGATAGTGTAAGCGACCAGCGGAAATATAAAGCCCCGCTTTAACACAGCCGTGCGAAAGTTCCTGTGTGGCCTAGGAAAAAAGTGAATGAAATGGTCTTGGCAGGCTGATTCTGAAAGGAGAGGGCCGAGTTGGCAGCTCCTGCCAAGCATGATGTTAGCCCTACGTCTAGTTAGTGCTCGGCCGCATCAGCTTCCAGCTTCCGCCTCCCACGTAACGTAAGCTTACGGACGGACGGGTACGATCCGCGAGCATGAGCCATTAAAGGCTATCGTACACTCAGCTACTAACTTGACTGCAACGGCACGTCTGGCGAATGAGCGCTGTTGCAGCGAGTACTCGCTCCGCCTGCCGGTGAAGGTGATGTCACTGTTGCTATGCACGCCTGCGCATGCGATTCGCCGCTGCCACCTTTCGCTGATGAGCGAGGAGGGTGTGCGCTGGTGCGGAGGATAGTCACAGCTGGCACTGTTCCAACCTTTGAATGCAATGGATAAACAGACCCCTCGTGTATGACCGTTTAAAGGCTTTCGCCTTAATATCAATCACCTGGGGTTGTTCCAAGAGTTACTCATACTAAATCACATACGTTTAATTGTCAGATAAGCTGATGCAAACAGATCAAGCCCTCTCTTAATACCCTTCCCTATGCTGCTTTATTCTAGTCATCAGGACCACTCTACTGATGCAGCAAGTGGGAGAGAGCCCCTATCACTTACGATTTGTGACATACTAGAAGAAATGTCAGATTAGAGCACAGCTCTTATGCGTCCACTCGGTGGTTTAGCCACGTTGCCATTGGTGTCATTGCCAGTGTAACAGAGTGAGTGACAGTCACGAGCCAAAGAGAATATCTCAGAAGAGAAAGAAGAGCAGGAGTTCTGCCCACTTGCTACTGGCCCTTCTTTCTCTTCTTCTAAGAAATTTCCTTTGACTCGTGAGCAAATAAAGAGTGCTGTGTAACTGCACAGGCACACATACATACATGTATACATACATACAAGCATCTCTCAAATTATTTGCCTGAATGTATTTCAAAAAATGCTTCAACTGCT
>JAJIZL010019921.1:1533474-1545860 GCA_023969395.1 Amblyomma maculatum | reverse complement strand
ATATATATATATATATATACGTGCAAGCATTTCTCAAATTCTCTGCCTCCATGCAGTTCAAAAATGCTTCAACTGCTATATTCCAATTTTGCATTAGAAATTATTGCGATCTTCCATAACACATTTTGTTATATTTTTCCCTGGACAAAATTTCATAAAGGAGAATTAGCCAGCCGAACCAGCAGCATGCACTGTGCCACGGACTACCATCAGCATCCCCCAAAGGCCCCCTTGCAATGTTAGGGTTATCACTAAGAAATAGAGATGGCGTTACTGTTACACCCAGAATATCTATGCCACCCCGTTAAGAAATTTCAGGGTCCAGACAAGGTTACTTTGAGGAGTTTCAGCTGCCTACTTACATAGCCAGTAACAGACACATCAGCCAGATCAAGGTAACTGGTAGCCGGAGCTTGAGCAGCCTCTGTATACAGCTTTGTAGGGTACCTAGAACAGCGAAAACAAATGTATAGGGGACCACACAGCGAGAATGTTATTTTGCAGGATTATGAAGCTATTTTAATTTTAGATGCTTTCAGCTTAGATATGCAAACTGGGGGGACTGTTAAATAAGCATCACATTTAACAATAGTACAGCAAAACAGCAATTACTCTTGTCCAAACATACACATGCGCTTCTTTCATGATCACATTCTATATGTGCAAGGCCACACAACGCAAATATAAAGCCCCGCTTCAGTCAAGCCCTACAAACGTGCCTGCGTGGCCTACTAGTAGAACGAGTGACTTTCAAACCAAGGTCAGGAGGTTTACTCTCAAATAACTCCAATTTCCTTTTCGTGCAATCATTTTATCATATGCTTGCTCGTCCTAATGATGTCACATTGTGACCTTGTAGTCAGTACTTTTACAAACTTCTCAAATGCACTGCTCCATATGCAATAAAGCTATATTCTCGGCCAATCAAAATCTCCCACTCATGCTCCCATCAATGCATACACCATTTTCTGAGACATAAGCTCCTCAATGCTAGCATTAAATGGCTCATGGCAGTGCAAGTTTGCAACCCAAATCACTCCACTCTCCCCTGATTAGCCCAGTAAAATTCTTGCAAACAACTCACATGCTGTATAAACACAGATCATGATAAATCCACTGAACAACCCGGTTCCGGGCTGCAAAGTGGGTGCCTTCCTTGTGGTGCTGAATGGTGGCTTTTTTATCACGTGGCACAGCTGGCAGGCTCTATTCCAAGTGGTATGTCGCTGTTACTTGAGCCTGCTCAGCTTCCTGTGGCACTTCTCTTTGAAGCACATCTCAATTTATACAGTGCAGATGGAAAGTAAAGCATCATTACATACCGACAAATATTTTTATTTATTTGGCTCTAACTGTAATGCCACAAGGGGGCACACAACTTGGAAACTGGTAACTGCTGCATGAAGTTCTAGTATTACTTGAAATAGACCAAAATAATCCTTAATATTCGAGTTATTTCATGTCAGATGTCCTACCTGTGATTCACTAATCAAATTTGTTGCAAAAAAATGATAGGAACTTATCCCAGTATGGGTTCAACGTTTAGAAAAGGTGAGAAGCCCTGCAGGCAGTGGCGTCGCGAGAGGGGTGCTGTCCGGACCGGCTGCAGCGCTCAGGGGGGCGCAGTTGGAAAGTGAGAGGGCAGAAGGGGTGGGGAGCGAAATGAATACGAAATGCAATCAATATACGCTATAAGACGCGCATTGGTGCCGCTGAGAGACTGACTGGCAAGTGCAGAGCGAATGTTTTGTTTTTTGGGAGAAGGTACTTGAAAACACATGCTCAGTCTATGCCAGAGTACGTGTATTATAGTACGAGTACGTACTATAAATAGCAATATGAGCAGGCACACGCGAGCGCATGGCATATAGCCTCGAAACCCTCTTTGTTGCGAAATGGCAGCTGATTGCGAGGCGCTAGCGATGATAGGGCGCCTATGGATTGCGAACAGTGGTGTCTCTAGTACTGCGCCTAATACTGCTGTTTACTTTTTTTTTTCGATGTGGGTGTGCGCGTGTAAAGCATGCTCTAAACAAATATTTTCTGGTCAACGTATAAAATTGGTTTAAATAAAGGGTTAACAGCAGTATCTGTCGCAGAACTACCAACAGAATGTCTGCAACCTGCGCTCCATAGCCACCTTATCCCAGCTAGCGGCCGGCGCCTTGCAATCAGCTGCCGCTTTGCAGCAACGTTAGCAAGGCGGGAGTGCCAACAGTTAGGAGAACCGCGGCGCCCTTTCTACTTTGTTTCGGACAGTGGCAGCAGCGCAATGCCCCAAGTGAGTTCCAAGAGCCATGCGCTCGCGTGTTCCTGCCCATATGGCTCATAATAGTGCGTGCGTGTACCTTGAAAATACACGCAGGGCCATTGGGAGCATATCTCTCTGGCAGTCTTTTGTCTTACTCATTGATATCCTGTCTTTCTCGCTCCTCGTCCCAATTACACATCCTCCTCACACTTTCAAAGCTCCGAAAGGCACAGAATGCCTTTTGCTCAGTGGAGTGGAAAGTCTCATCACTAGAGAGGAAGTGAAGGGAAAGTTGTGATCAGATGCTTAAACGTGGAGACGAAGGGGGGGGGGGGGCGCCTCGGATGACCCTAGCGACGTCACTGCATGAAGGCACGGCTCAATAAATATATACAGATTCAAAATTTTTAAATACACACACATTAAATTTTCAGTGAAATGGTCCGAGCTTAAATACAAACAGCGGATTAAGCGGAGCAGTTTACTGCCTCTCACTACTGAATTTTGCATTCAGATGCTGTCTTAAGCGAGAAAATAACTTTTGAAGTTGGGATTTCACGCTGCATGTTGTGTCATCTAAGGCCTCTGCAGTGCAATCCATGACATCCAGAATGGTACGATACTTATGGCAGTGGTTATTTCATTGCAATTTCAATTTTTTTGTCACTCATTTTTGTACATCTTTAGCTTTGAAGCTAAAGAAGATACTGCATGGCATTCAGCAGCTGGTATATATGTTATTGAGATTGAGGGGATTG
This sequence comes from Amblyomma maculatum, assembly GCA_023969395.1. Lineage (NCBI taxonomy): Eukaryota > Metazoa > Arthropoda > Arachnida > Ixodida > Ixodidae > Amblyomma > Amblyomma maculatum. The sequence continues at coordinate 1,542,851 of JAJIZL010019921.1, read as the reverse complement.
AGAGGCCTTGACGACCTTGAGAGAGCAAAGTGCGCAGTGCTGTGGCAGGTACGCCAATCACATGGAAGTTGCCTTGCTAGCATTAGGAGCCTCTTGTCAAACTCGACTACTCATCTTTCCAATGCTTGAATGAAGTGCAAACCTTGCATGAAAAAAATAACAGTGCACATGGTGTCGTGTTCTGTGGTTAAGAGATGTTAAGATACGAAGCAACTTGCCGCAGTATAGCTGAAGTTCAATAATTATTGTCTCACTTCAAACAAACAGTATTTTGAAAATTCAGGTATGTTCTGCTTAACCCGCTATTGCCTGTTTTGTCCACATAAAGGTGAAATGAGCGAGTATTTATGACTGAAAACGCACTTCCTTTTTGTAACTTTTGTATCTTTTACCTTGATGTACACATTTTCGTTACCTGTCAAAATTGATTTGAAAAAGTTTGAAACTTCTGCTAATTATTGAACAGTATACCTGGTTTTTCGAATTTAGGGGGAAATTGTTTTACGGCAAAATACTTTGGATATTATATTTTTAGTTTGCATCTTTTTTTTTTTTTTTGAGACGGTCAAGTGCAATGTCAAAGTTATGATCTAATGGTAAAAAAAGTACCCACCGAAGACAACGGTTCTCAGTGACTTTTTATCTTTGTCCGGTCCTGCGTAACAAAGTCTTCAGCCATTTCGCAGAATACCTGAAAATCGTCATCGAAGACCTAGGAGAAACAAGATTATGGCATTTAAATAGCGAACTGATCGCCTTAAATGGAACCATTCAACACAAGTGTCGCGTTACTCTTCAAAGAACATTGCACGCCTGTCGCGCCGAATTTCAAGATCTTAGCGGGCTACATGCTGAACATTTAGGACAGCAGTGACAAAAAAATACTGCAACCCGTAGCAGCACATAACATTTACAGTAACTCATGACAACATGCTATTTACCACAAAATGTGAGGCTTTTTTCGGCAATGATGTTTTTAAATTTTTACCTGCATGAATGACATAAGGCATATACGCGATTTCTTCAATTTGTATTTTCTTATCGGACACGCAAAAGGCGGTTTTGTTCGGGGCAGAACACACAGATTGCTGCTACGTAGAAAACAACGATGAGCGGAAAGCAATAAAGCATCCCTTCGTGCCATGCCAGACTTGATGCTGGTGTGTCTTAGCCTGTAGTGTGACCTAGCAAGCGGGCAGTTGCGTGGGATGAAGTATAACATACAGTTTTGCTAGGCCATTGAAGTCCGGAAAAGTGCTTTCGAACCAATACATGAAAAGCGCTCCATGTACATGTACATACCTGTCTAACGTTTTAAGGCGGCGTGCGTTTTCAATAATGGAAGACCTTTTTTGCGACTAAAACTTCCTATTGAAAGGAAAAGATCTAATGCACGATGCATAGTGAAGCACAAGCGTAGCCGAGATAAATTGTTTTAACCTTTATATTGCATGTGAACAGACAACACGCTCTGTAGTTAGCGCTGTAGAAGTGTGCGGCTTGAGAAAAGGCCTACACAAATTTGCACAAGGAACACCCAACCGAAACGAGAAAAGAACCTGTGCCAGGTGGCGGGATTGTCACGAACCTAAAATAAAAATAAGCTAACATAATTACTCACCGTAAGGACGAGGGTGGCAGCGTCGATGCCCCTTAAGAGCTCGAAGCCCTTTATGCGCTCGATCAGCTCGCTGCGTGCATTTCATTAAAAGGCACAACAAAATTCTTCTCATGGAATTTACGGAAGCTGTCAACGTTTGCAAAGGATTAAGACTAGGTTGTCCTCTACCACTGCTGCTTCATGCTTTATGTGATAAATAGGGAACGGAGGATACAAGAAAATAACCTAGGTTTTAACCTGCTATATAGATTAGGCGGAAAAGTGGTAGATCAGCGCCTCTCTGATTTAATGCATGCAGACGATATTGTGCTTTTAGCAGAAAGCCAGGAAGACTAGCAAACTCTAATAAACTATTGAAGAGATGAAGGGCACGCTCTAGGCTTCAGTTTTAGCTAAGTTAAGTCTAGTCTGATGATTACCAACGGCTCAACTGATCAAGGTCTTAATATGTACGGCATGAAATGCCCCCAGTGGCAGAATATAAATATCTCGTGGTATGAGTAAACAAAGCATTAGCATACATTGAAAAGCATTAGCATACATTGAAAAGCATGAGCAATCACTTAAGGCAAAAAGGCGAAGAAATGGCGGGATAATGAAGCATAAGGCATTGTGCGGATACAACAGGTATGAAGTGTTGAGGGGTAATTGGAAATAAATTATGGTATGCGAGCTTACGTTTGGAAATAAGGTTCTGTTCCTAAAAGCAGAGGTACAGTCGATATTAGAAATAAATCAGAGAGCCATTGGACGATTGGCACTGGGTGATCACGGTAAAACCACAAATGAGGCGCTCCAGGGAGATAGGAGCTGGGCATTGTTCAAAGCACGGGAAGCTCAGAGTAAAATGTTATGTGAGGAACATCTGAAGAAATTCGTCAGGAACAGATGGGCAGCCAAGTATTTAAATGCCTATCCCTCAACAGCGTTGACTTAAAATGGAGGAAAAGAACTAGGAAACTAACCAGTATGTATGCTGGCCACAAGGAAAAGAAATAAAGAGCATTAGGCAAAAGACTAAAAACACAGGCGGTAAAAATTGAATAATATTGTGGAAAAGAAACAGCGTAGACCTATACCGAAGGTGGAAAAGGCAGATCAGAAAAGAAGCGTTCTTTATAAGTCGAGACGCAGTGAACTACTTTTTGAAGATAGATCAGGGTGGCTTCGAACACGCAGCTACAGAACGAAATTTAACAATGAAGATGACACATGTACGGTATGTGGTAAATTCATAGAAACAATTACCCTCTTATACTACATTGTGACTATATATATTCGAAAGTCGATGCAGGCGCAGTCACTCTTCCGGAGGCCCTGGGGTTTAGAGATACCAGTGGCCGGGTTAATGAACCTGCGGTGGAAGCTAGCAAAAAACGAGTAGAAGATTCATGGTTTAAAACAGAAAAGTGATATATTGTTAGTAATGAAGAAGCAGAAGTTCTATAAAGTGAATGATGATATAGTTAACCTGTCTAATACAATAATTAGGATATAGGGGAAAAACGAACATGATCGCAAAGGTACCCCCCTCCCCCCTGTTTTTAAGGAGACGCTCCTATATTCCATCCATCCATCCATCCATCCATCCCAACCTGTGAAGTCATCGTGTGCTCTTGTTCGTAGAGTTCGAAACCGAAAATGAACCTGATAAATGCCCTGATAATTTCAGTGAGCTGTGCGGCGGCCTTTTGCAATGCAGTCTCGCTGTTTTCAACCATGGAGGATCGATTAAAGCAAAAATACCGAAACAGAAATTATATGTGCCTATAATCTTTAAATAAGGGCTATGACCTTAATGCTGCTTTACTTATTGATTTATCGTTTGAGTAGTCTTGCTGATGTTGGACAAGATAAGGATGACATTATCCATTTTACTCTTTTTCATTGTTCTCTTGTATTCAGCGTGACAGGTTATACGCCCCGCTCGACGGGTCAGGCACTAGTTGGTTAGAGGGCGGGGCCCATATTCTTCAGCGATTACATCATGGTACCTGTTCAGATAAGAAAGTACAGCGGTGCGTATGCACCCTCATTTGGAGCTATGGAAAATAAATAGCTTTGCCCTTTCGGATGCGATTTTCCAATGTGCTGTTTCTGATTGCTTGAAATAAACTTGGCCAGGCATTGACTTCTCAATGTTTCAATAGTGGGACTTAATTAAGCAAATGACAACGAATTTGGTCATTACAACATTGAAGGATAAATCAAGGATTGTACTCCTGAAGAGAAATCACCTCTGTAAACTAGGGCTTACGTTAATATGCTTACATGAGTGTCTCCCATTAATAACTATTAGTTACTAACGATGCGTCACTGATGGTGCCCACAATCCCAGACACCATTAGAGTGAGTGCGAGTAGTCTTCCCTGTCTCAAAGGAGACGCCCTAGACTTGTGCGCCAAGCTCAGCCGGAAGTCAACTACCTTGTAATGACAAAAGGGGTGGCAGTTTGGTGCCCAGCATTTGCTGGTTCAAGCCAGAGTAAAGGGCAGAGTCAGAAGTAACAAACAAAAATCAAATTTATGCACAGCAGGAGACGATGCATAAAAATTCAAACGAACACTTAAAATACACCGACGAGAGCTTCTCAGGAAGACAACGCTATGCATGCGACTAAAGAGGCATTCAATAACACAGAGGCTTTGCAACACTAAACAATACAACAGAGTCAAATAAACAAACACCATATTGTTCACCGGGCACTGTTGTATACCGGTGCCTGAAGAGTCACGATACGGCCACCCTGTAAGATGAGCGCCGCTCCCTCGCAGATCTGTGGCCTTGCCAGCAACGGGTGAACCCTGAAAAAAGAGGTCGGGTACTTGCTAACGTTCTGCAATAGTAGCTGAAATGCTGGCTCACACAAGCGCCCTTACAAAAATAGATACTGAATTTCCGTTACACGTAATGTGTTTTTGATGAGTCACCAACCACTCAAAGGATATTCAAGATTAGATGTGTTTTAACATCAGATCCGCAACAGATTTTCATTTGAGATTACACAAGAAGTTTTGTGGTTCGAAAACGCAACAGTATTTTTGTGTAGGAGGTAATGTGGAAATACATTGACTTTCTCAAATGTGGAAAAGTATACATCTCTAATTGAATATATATACTTTCCTTGTTAACTGCACACTTTCAGAGCACTATGTTTTCATTTCTGTTTAGCATATGTAGGATTGTGCCTAAGAAACAACTTTTATGTGGTTTAACAAGAGATTCGCAACAGACTTTCATTTGAGATTACGCAAGAAGTTTTGTGCTTGAAAAGCACGACAGTATTTTTGTATAGGAGCTAATGTGGAAATACATTGACTTATTCAAATGAGGAAAAGTATATATCACTAAGCGAATATATATTCTTTACTATGTTTTCATTTCAGTTTAGCATACACTGTAAAAACAAAAACAACTTTTTGGACATTTGGCTTACACCCTGAGTCTTGGGTGTTTGTGCCATTGCAAATCACGTTTTGCGTAGCGAAGGGGTGCTATGGTTGGACGATATGCTTTAGGGTGTTATGGGCAAGGATATCACTTAACATGATAGAGGTGGGGCTGCGTAACTTCGTAGCCTTTTATACACAAGTGGCGCTGCTGATATGACCCAACACCTGAATAAAGCACCAAAAATAACGCTAAAATTAAAACTACTCAGAATTGTTTGCTAAAAATGAAACTGAAACTGAAATAAAAATTTGGAGGACGCTTAAGCTTCGCCTTCAAGAGTGGAACGCGATAGCGTCATTGCACCTGGTTCGCACTGCCCACTCATTCGCTCGGTATGCTCTGAGTCAAACAAAGACATAGGTTTCATACTCAACACTTCTAAGTGCACGATACACACTTTTTTCTAATTATTTGTTAGAACAAGTGCTTCTCACAATCTACATTATCGCACTGTGTTGTGCACACAACAACGTTTCTTGCTCCCGTGTTCCTTTAGCGTTCACACGCACTGAGTATGTCGGTCAGTCAGCACACACATACACACACCAAACTGGCATTTTCACTCATCGTAGTGTAAGTCATTTTGGACTCCTTCAAATCGCTTGGGAGCAGCCCGCAGAAGCATGATTCCTCGGAAGCAGCTCGGCACACACCGCAGGGGACGCTTTTCCAGCAGAAGCGCTACGGCGCAGCGATCATGGTAGAAGAACAAATGGTAGCGCAACTCCCATAGAAGCCTGCGTGTCGACTCTGAGCGAGGCTTTAGTTTCCCGGCGCCCCCTGCGAACTGCGAGGCACAACAAACACGTGACGTTGCTTGTGACGTCACAGTGACGTAATTTTGGCGGGGATTTTGTCTTTTTACTTATGAACGAAAAACAAGGCCAACAACGACGGCGGCAGAACGATGCTCGGATAAGGCAGAAAAATGGACGCCTAACTGTTCAGCCAACTTTACTTGACATGGATTTCTACTGTCAAGTTTTACGTTAACTGAAATGTTACGGCATCTTTAACCACCTTATCATAGCATCGTTCTGCCTCCGTCGTCGTTAGCCTAGTCTTTCGTCGCGCGTCATGTAAACGCATTCTGGGGCTTATTTCTTCGGGCACGTTTGTGAACAAGGGCCTTCAAGTGAATTTGGCAAGCACATGGATAGAATCACATGGCTTGAGGCATTTCACTAAGGGCATAAATGAGTGAAGCTGTGCTGCATAGAAAGCCAGGATTTATTAATTCACGATTACTTACATAGACGCTTCACGACAATGAAATCTTTAAGTGTAGGAAAGCGACCACCGCTCATTCGTCACGGTCTTCATGAACTCCTCGTGATAACAAAGTGACCTGAGCGTAGGTCTCCAAATGAGACGCGGTGAGATTATAAAACGGTAAAAGATCTTGCTATGAAAGTACATATCAGCGTCGAAGAACAACAAAAACAAATGAACGGAATAACTAACGCTAGCGCTAGAACGCCAAACTGTAAGAGCTTAGGTAAGCAATTCAAATTGGGATTGCTAGTATTTAGAAGCTAATGCGTCTGAGAAGTGAAAATATCTACGATATAGCTTCGCTCCAATAAATCTGCCCCTGTTCACGATTCCCATATTTTACTCGCGCTTCATTTGCCACTGAAAGGGGTTACAAATTTACAACTTAAGCATTTAACATGTTCATGAGAACGATCCCACTGACAATAGGAACATCACTGTAATAACAGCTAAAGCACGTTCAGCGAACGTTGGTGCGGTAATACGACGCAGTAAGCAAAACATGCAGCAAAGGGAGCGGAACGGAAGGCTTTGAGCAAGGCGACACGTGTCTTGGGGGCAATAAAATCTCACCTTCACCGTTCAATTAAAACATGCAGCGATACGCCGCTCATGCAGACGTGTATCCGTAAAACAAGCCACACTTTTACGACGTGCCTGGGAGGCAGAGCCGAGCCGCCGAGCTGTGACGCAGCATTGCCCCATCGTCCGGAAATGCGCACATGCAGCGGCAATCAGTTTCTCATCGAGCACAGACAGTCTTCGCCTTGCTGTAAAGCTCTACCACAACCAGCAGAATGAAATATTGTTTGTTACAGATAACCTTCTCTGTACGCAGCACGCAACGATGAACGTTGAACCGGGGCCGATGACGCAACCATTCCGCGGATGAAAAAAGCTTTGGTCTGAGCCATGTCTGAGCTTTGGGCAACTACGCAGCGGATAATAAGTGGCCGAAAGGGGCCGTTAGAAACAAGTTAAAATATTATTAAAAATGTGACATATTTTTTATTACGCAAGAAACAAAAACTGCATTCATTCCTGAGCGCGAATATTATGTTTACTTTCTAGTTCTTAGGAGTTCTGGCAGATCATATTTTCTGTGCGCTAGTAATTTGCCTCACAGTTCGCCGGAGCCCTCATCATCGAGTTGATGCCGCTGGCAGTAGGCAGCTGCACGCGTTTTCTTCCAAGTTGCGCGACCAGTTGTACATTGACCTTGCAGCGATCACGTCAGAGGCGTCCGGTATCAGACGCTGCACCTAGCAATTGCGTTGTGAGCGGAAAGAGGAGCCGCGTCGCCTAAACAACACTGTTCGACTGACGCACGCTGGATGTTGGAAGGGGAGAGAGCGAGAAAACTTATTAAACCCAAGGGTATTGGGGCATCCTTGCACCGGTACCCACGCGGCCCGAAGGGGAGAAGCGGTTGAGCGAAGATAGTGATCTAAAGAAAGGAAAGACGCTTGATTCTACAACCCGTGAGGGTGCACGGGGAAACGTCAGGGGCGAGTGGCGCGCCACGTGTCGGGGCAGCGCCACACATTGCGAGGAGGGGTTCTTCTGTGTTTGCCGCAAGATGGCTCTGCATGTGCGCAGAGCGCAGAAGAAATGTAGCGGAAACGTACTTCGCTACTCGTGTAACTGCGACTTCTGTAAGTAACATGCTCATAATTACCGATATACACCGCAGTATAACGTTCTACGGCACGTTTCTAAGGTAACACCGCATTCACTAGAAGCGCTTTTGCACCGCTTTCAAGCATCGAACTCGTGGCTGAGTTTTAATATCTTCATGCCTTACTTGCATTCGTGTTTCCACAAGCTGTGGAGGCCCAGAAGCATTATTAAATCATAGGGTACGTCTTCGTTCTCCACCGGTAAAAACCGGATGCCATAAGGGTTTAGTGGCAGCTCTTTTTTAATTGTTCTTTGTAGCACGTCCCAATGAAATACTGCATCCCAGCAGTCTAAGAATATGTGTTCGATTGTCTCTGGCTTCTTGCAAAGCTGGCAGTTTGTCGTCCAAGGGACATAGATTCCTTTTTTGTAAAGCTAGGTTTTGACGGGTAGAGTGTTCGAGAGCAACTTAAAAAAGAACTTTTTGGCAGCCGGTCGATCTGGCATCCTCTTCACTCGTTTTAAAATATCCTGCCCTTTCGCAGTGTACGTGAAAATTTTGTTGAATGTGCTGTTTATCTACGGGAATGTATCTGCGCACTCCCTGACCCACCACAGTGGGCAGAAGTTCTGGATGACCTGGCAAAATTGAAGAAATTTTAACCTCACACGCGTCAGCTCAAGGGCAGCTGAAATTTTTTTATTAAGTGTGACCATTTGTTGTTCATGTACGCATCGGAAATAAAGAAAAAAAACTCGTGGCTGAGTGGTAGCGTCTCCGTCTCACACTCCGGAGGCCCTGGTTCGATTCCCACCCAGCCCATCTTGGAAGTTGCTTTTTATTTATGAAGTGCATGCCGGGATTTATGAAGTGCATGCCGGGACGAGGGGATGCAAGAAAGGTACATAAGCTACAAAGAGCAGCGAGAAAACAAGAGTAACACTGCACGCTTTATTCTTCGGAACTCGCCTCGCTGAGCTGCGTTTTAACGAAAATGTTTCAAGACAACAAGCTTCCACCCGGGCTGCCGAGGAACGGTGGAAAGTGGAGACTTGAAAAGCAAGGAGGGGTTACTTCACTGTGAGTAAAGTGAAGGAGGAGCCAAGCTACAGTAAGTAAACCAGGAATGAAAACTGATCACTAGTTTGTGCAAATATGATTCACAATGCAACAGTCGAGCCATCTTAAACGAACATGACATCATCAATATTGCATTTGTCATATCCGAAGTTGTGCAAACCTATTTCCTTAAAGTGGACCCTATCAAGCCACTTTCTAAGCTCTTTAGCATAGTCTGACTGGTACCCTACCTGTGAGAAATTCATTTTAGGGCTGTGATAATCAAAATGGAGGTTGAGGTTGTGGGGATTCACAATCCCCTTCCTCCATTATAACGCCCGCGCGTAA